>JAHBMJ010003412.1:0-29607 GCA_018398765.1 Chromera velia | reverse complement strand
GGGGGGGGGGGGGGTGATCCGGAAGAATGGCCTCCCGTGGCTGCTGGTAAGACGTCAGAGGAACGAAACGGATTGGCCACCTGGCGTAGAGGAGAGTCTGGCTGCCGGCATGTCCTTTTCTTTTCTTTTCGGGGCCTGCATGGATGGATGGATGGATGGATGGATGGTCGTTTTGACCAACTTTCCCTTTCGTCGTCTGTCTGTTGCCTCTCGGTGTGCTCTCCCGTTTCATCTCTGCATTTGTATTCTTTCTCCTGATCATGTTCTTGCCTTCAGGTGAAACTGATGGTGCTCATTGCTGCAACAGGAAATTACAACTTCTTCAACATGCTCACGGTGTTCCTGTCAGTCTCTCCGCCAGTCCCTCAGATGTTTGGTTTTGAGCCACCTATTCCCGTCTATTCACTTTTTTTCACGGGGAGTCATGAGAGAATATCATCAGTCTCCTCCCTCCTTCTCTGTTTTCCTTCCCTCCCTGCATTCTTTGTTTCTTTCTGTGTGTGCACACATCAATCACTGCATGCAGTTGCATCGCTTGTGCGGACGATCACTTCATTCTCCAGAACATCGGAGTGCGTCGTCTGGCTCGTCTGGGTTTCTCCCTCTCTTCTTATGTGAAGGGGGTGGAGGAGAGGGAACCTTGGAGAATCAAGAGCGGGGAGGAGGAGCAGGAGACGGCAGGGGCGGCAGTAGAGCCCGAAAAGGAAAAGAGTGATCACTCAACGGGAACAGGAACACAAAAGGCGAAAGAGAGGGAACGAGCAGGACCTGCCCCCGAGAGAAAGATCTCTTCTGTGTCCACTAGGAGGAGCAATGTGGCTCTAGCAAAAAATGTGGGTTTTTTTCATTTGAGGGGGGAGAGGCGCATGTATGTGTTTGTGACTATCTGTATAGTACTCGGATTTGCCAAATTCGGCCCGGAGGGTCTCAACTTTGAGAAGGGAAAACTTCCCTTCGACCTCAGGGGACTCAGAACGGTCAGTCAGTCAGCGCAAAGAAAAGAAAAGAGCTCGCCAGAGACATGCAATGCCACAGAAATTATGTAGCGATAACATGAGAGGAGAGGAACAAACGATCCGTGAAGTGGTGCTAAAATTGCTCTTGGAGGCCACGTGACTTCTTGGGGTCTCGACTTTCACTAAAACTTAGTTTACAATTCGTTGATTGGTTTGGGGGGCCTCTGAAATAGCACTTCGCTTTGCTGCAGAAAGAAAGAAAGAACCGTGATGCATGCGGGACAAAACGGAGGAACGGAAAAGTTATTACGTGCTCGCGGTGTTCAATTCTGGCTCTTTTTGTCTGCGCCTAAGAAAATGGATTCGAAATGAGACTTGCTGACACAAAAGCAAATCATCTTTGCGGCCTGGGAAGCCCCTCTTGTTCTTGTCCCTCTTTGTGTCTCTGTAAATTGTTGTCCTCCCCTGCAGTGTGTAGATAAGCTGGCAGCACCTGTGCTGAGCATTGCGTGTAAGTGACAGCCGGTTTTTTCTCGTGACACTTTTGTCGCCTTCACCCCTTTCTCTCTCGCTTTGTGAATGTGTGTGCGTGTTTGTGTATGTGTGTGTGTGTGTGTGTGTGTGTGTGTGTTTGTGTATGTGTATGTGCGTGCGTGCGTGTGTGTGTGTGTGTGTGTGTGTGTGTATGTGTGTGTGTGTGTGTATGTGCGTGCGTGTGTGTGTGTGTGTGTTCCCACTTGCTTTCAATTCTTTGTGACTCTTTTGCCCCTTCCATCGGTCGTCTGACCGGGAGGATGTTTACCTTGAAGGATGATCCCCCTTCTCTTCCGTGTGTGCATTCGTAGGTGAGAGGAAGGAAGGAGTCCTGTTGGAATGGAAGATTTGTCTTTGAAGGAGTTTGGCTCCTCTGTGCGTGCTTTGATTCGCTGTCTCCGCTTTCTTTGCCTCCTTTCTTTCTTTCCTCCTGCTCCGCTATTTCCTTTCTGTTTTTCTTTCGTTCTTTTTCTTGTCGGCCAAGATCATTCTCTTGGAAAATTCTGTTTTTCGTGTGCAGGGGTGAGCCTGGTGGTTACCGTGGGTTCTGCTTCTTTTGCGGCTCTTCGGTCAGTCTATTTTGCCCTGCTCTTTCTCTTACCCACCTCTTCCTCTTGATGCAGGAGTTTGCGAGGCAGGAGAAAGGGCTCTTTGAACTGATTTTCTTTAAGAAAACTTTTTGCTGGGTTGTCTCCTCAGAGATTGCGTTCGTGGTAGAATGACTTAGACGTGCATCAGAAGTGGTCGCCCTTTTTTTTCAGGTTTTCTTTCTACTTTTCCTCCTCCTTCTGTTCTCCTCGAATCGTCTGTGCAGGGCAATAGGTACAAAAAGCCGCACTGCATGGGAGGGCGCTCGTCGTGTGTCGGATTTTGTGTGGACTCTCGTGGTTGGCCTCTCTTCCATGATTCTGTTTACAGCAAGGTGGGTGAAAAGGGGGGGGGAGGGAGCTGCTCTTTGCCTCTCTCTTTCTCTCTCTCTGTTCTCTTTTCGTGATTCTCCTCGCACTATGTGCCTTTTCTTGAGTGCTCTTCATTTTTTTTCTTTTCCTCTCTGTCCCTGCCCCTGTCTCTGAAAGGCGTGGAACGGATGACGGATCTCTCTCCGGACTTTCTCTCATCTTTTTAGAGTCAACTTGCAATTAAATTTCTGGTCAGGCCATTGAAGGGCCGGGCAATTCGCACGATCTATCCCTGTGTCTGTTCTTTCATTCTTATTTCACTGTTGCAGCCTCGCTCCATTCCTGGACAGTCTGAACATCTCCCTACCCCAGTCGAAGGAACACACGGGGTGGACTCAGATCCACACTCTCCAGGTGCCCACACCTCCCCTTGACGTCATGCAGGTCAAAAAGGGGGCAGCCAAAGTGCTGCCGTCAATGAAACTGGCAGCAAACTTGTATAGAGCCACGGGTAAGTGTTGCACGTATGTCTCTTCTTGAGGAGTGAAGAGTGAGTTTTGGCGAGACGGACTTCATCGAGTGGACAGAAAAGAAGAAGAACAGAAACCCTTCTGTCTGTGTGTCTGTGTGTATTTGTGTGTGAGGGAGAGAGAGTCAAGTAAAAGACAATTTAACGCATCATGTAGTCATCATGTCCTGGTGTGTCTCCCAAGGTCCCCTCATCTTGATGAACTCCTCTCTACCGACTCGCTTCTCAATAAGCGCGTCTGACAGGCCTCTCCGTATTCCTCCATCGGCGAGCGAGCGAAGGAGAGATCGAGAAAGGCTTGAACCTTTCGTGTATCCCTTCTGTGCCTGCATGCAGAGCGTTTCCGCTTGACGTCTTCTTACGGCCTCTTTCGAAGAATGACGGGCGTGGGGGGACGTCCTGAGCTTGTTGTGCAGGGGTGGGACTCCTCGAGGAGCAGGTTGGTTGGTTGGCACGTTTTTTTTTTTCCTTTTTTTTGCTTGCTTGGCACTTTGCTTTGTCAATTATTTATTTTGGGACGTCTTCTGACATGCAGAAGAGAGACAAGGGATCGAAAGGAACAAGGGGTGCCCTCTGGGGTTAGGGTAAGAAACTGTTTCTTGTTCTGCGTCGTGAAGGGAATCCGTTTAGTTCCTTCTTTGTGGGGATGCAGGTATCTCTTTTGGTTTGCCCGTGTGAACCCTTTCATTCCACACAGATGGGGGGAGTGCCAGTTTTCCTCTCATACAGAGAACAGACACAACTATTTGATGTGTACTTATGTGAATCCAAACGAATTATATACAGGTGGGTGGAGTACGACTTCATCTACAAACCGACGAGAGTCGACGAGAGACCCGCAGTGGCGGCGCCGCATCAACCCAGACTGGATTGGCAGGTTGGATGTGGACCGTGCATGAGCGTGTGTTCGCGTTTCGCACATGTGCTGGCGGGCTGTTTTTCTTTCTTATGTTAATGCATTCTTTTTTTTGTTTCGATTGGCTTTTTCTTTTCTTTTTGTGGTCCTTCTGTTCTTCTTCCACTGTGTTGGTTGACCCTTTTTGCCGATCTGTTGCTTTTTGCATATTCATACGGATTGGATTCTGCTGTTCTCCATCTCAGATGTGGTTCGCTGCCTTGGGGAGTCCTGAGCACAATCGGTGGCTCCTCTACTTTGTGTGGAAACTTCTCCATGCCGACCCTCACGCCCTCGCATTGATCAAGAGGGAGCCTCTCAGGGCCACAGAAAAGGTCAAAAGAGACAGGGAGCGAGGGAGAGTGGCTGTGTGTCTGAAGGCTTGCAAGTGGGGCGTCGAGGCGTTTCTTTAACAAAGGCAGAAAAGAAAAGAAAGAACACTCTTTGGGGACCTTCATTTTTTGGTCTCTTGCGGGTGTGGTGGCGGTTGCAGTTGGTCTTTTTGCGGTGTGAAATTTGGGAAGGGGAGAAAGGAAAAACGAAGAATTGAGCGAGGAAGGCAGCTTGCTCTCTCTCAACAGCTTTGGATTTTTCATTCTACGAGAACCTCAGAAGAGCTCGCCCTCCCAGGTAACCATTGAGTTGTTCCCCCGACTCCAAACTGGACTATTGTTTTGTTTCATTTGAATTCTGTTGTCTTTCTGCCCCTTCTCCCTGTCCCTCTTGGTGCAAGTTCAGGTGCGAGGGGAACTGCTTGACAGGGGAGGAGGACAACCATTGATACAGGGAGGTCAGTGAGAGTGGGAGTGGTAGAAACGAAAGGACGGAACGCAAACGAGCAAAAGAAACGAGAGGGCAGGCACCTGTGGTGTAATACTCTTCATACAGTCGTCGTATTAATTGCAGTATGCATGGCGAACGTGCATGTGTATCTTTCAGACAGACCTGCATCTTCTCGATCGTGAGTCGGTGTTCTGCCAAGGCTGGACTTTACATGGATCGATGGATGGATGCATGCATGGAAGAAGACAGTGGCTTTCCGTCTCTTTTAATATTGTGTTCTGTCTTGTCCTGACTTATCTGCGTGCGTCAGACAAGGGCATGGCAGGAAGCTGTGAATCGGATCCGTTCATCTCTCTCTTGTCTCTTATTTCTGGTATCTCGTGTCTTTACCTGGATATGCATATTCTTGCTTGCACGCGTGAGTGCGTTAATTTCCCCCTGTCCCTCTGTCCTGCTGCCATTCTACACGACCACGTCGATGCGAACAGAAAAATTTATCCGACGACTGAAGGCACTGGTCGACCGCCAGCCCCTGAGAGAGGTCGAGCGTGAGGCTTCGAGTCTCGAAAGTCCCCGAAGAGCCCCGGAAAAAATCCGAATCCTTCTGTACACCTACAGATTCACGGTCGGTGGGGGGGAGGATAGAGCGTGTCTTCCGCCAGGGGAAGTGAGTGCAGGCAAACGGAGGCGGGTTGGCAAAAGAGCTGGGAGGGAAAACCGAAGGAAAAGCGACCAAAAGAACGCACCGAGCGCTCATTTCAAAAATCGGTGTCCGACTTTTCGTCTTTATGCGCGCGTTTTTCGTTTTCCTTCTTTACTGCTCTGCCGTGCCGCCCAAAGGCCCCTGACAGAGTACGGGGCATGTTTGCGTCAGAAAAGTGTCAGTTTATTGCCTTTCATGCTCCTCTCTGTCTGTCTGTCTGTCTGTCTCTCTCTCTCTCTCTCTCTCTCTCTCTCTGTGTGTGTGTGTGCGTGTGTGTGTGTGTGTGTGTGTGTGTATGTGTCTGCAGTCTGAGTGGAAGGGGAAGGAGTGGTGGGTCCGATCTGACGCACGCGAGTGGTTACCTGCGATGGGCGTCAATCAGATGAGCGGGATTGCCAGGGATCTCCATTTCACCGGATACAAGAGCGACGGTGTGTGTGTGTGTGTGTGTGTGTGTGTGTGTGTCCATACGAATGCAGACATGCGTAGGGACTACCTGCGTATAGTGTTACAAAACTAAGGGAGAAACTCCAAGAGATTCAATTTTCAGGGGCAAGCGAGCACCTGAATGACAGACCCTGCGGCAGTCTTGCAGGGGGGGACATCTCGAATCCCATATATATTTTACCCTTCGTTTCTTCCTTCATTTGTGCATGCATTGATTGGTTGATCCATTCATTCATTCATTCATTCATTCATTGTGTCCTTTCTCCCTGCCTTTATTGTTTCTTAAGTACTGGGCTGAAACTTCACCTGACAATCCCCTCTTTTCTCTTTCCCTCTGAAAACAGACGTTTTCCTTTCGATCATTTGCCAATTTCAGTCTCTTTCTGAAAGCAGACGTTCGATCGGGTCTTTCTTGTCTTTGTTTCTCTTCTGTTGTTTTCTTCTGTCTTCTCTCTGCATGCAGGGTCGACTGACTGTCCTGTGAATGTGCTGGAAGACTTTCCGGTCTGTCTGTTTGCCTGTCTCTCATTTCTGTAGGTTCTTTGACACCATGTTTCGGCTTCTCTTTTTGCATGCGGTCGATTGAAATGGTGAGGGATTGCTGCGTGTGTGTATGTGTGTGTGCGTGTGTGTGTGTGTGTGCGTGTGCGCGCGCGCGCGTGCGTTTCATCTTGCTCCTTTTGAAAGCGGGAAAGCAGTACAGAGTGCCTGCGCTTCCTGCCTGTATTTTGTATTCCCCGCCTTTCAAGCAGCGCGTCCATGCACTTTCTCCCGTTCCTTCTTCGATCTTCTCGTTTTGGAATGACTGAAGAAGGCTGTGGTTTGTGTCGTCTCTCTTTTTATGTTTGATTGCCCTTCGAGCTTTCTCTCCATGTTCTTTTTTTGGCTTGTTGGTGCTTAGCCACCGTCTGATCCACTGACTGCCGCACTTTGACTGCTTGAGTACATTTGCATGTGGTTGAATTGATTCCTGCAGGGATGGGAGCTCCTGTCAGGTCTAGCGTTAGCAATTTTCTTAGGAAGAGTGTTGACTCAATGAAAGACTGCCGAAAAAAACGATCACACATGCAAACGATATAAGACAATTTCCAATATAGTCTGTAGGATTTATAGGGAGAGTGTTTTGATGGTTTGCGTACCGCACAGAGGGCCGCCGTGTGGACCATGATCCAACCATCGGGAAGGCCTAGCGCGGAACGAATCAATCAATCAATCTTGATCACTTGATCAAGTATCATCAAGATTAAATGTTCAAGACTACTACAAACTTCAAGTTTTGGGTATAACCTAGTGTCTAGGCTAGTACCAGGATGTGTGAGCTAAAAATTAAGAGATGTTATTCTAGATATTATAATATTATTATTAGATCTTAATAATTTAGAGATTGATTGATAGGTTCCGCACTAGTAAGCCTTCCCGCTATATCCATCTGTTGCCAGAGCTAGTGCATGAGTGACAGTGTATCGCACCTAGTATCGCACTCGGTGACTTAACAAATTTTTCTTTTAACTATCTGATAACAGCCACTAATCCCAGTCTGATAATTTCCCGGAAGCCTTTTTAAGTAAAATAAAACTACTAGTAAAACTAGGAAATAAAATTAGAATGGCGGATCACTAAGATTATGATCTGATTATCACTTTAATTATAACTAAGTTATGAAAGTTTAATTTCAATCTTTTCACTCAATGACACTCATAATTGTTGGAACTCGTATTGTTATCCCATATCTAAGCTGAGATGATCTAGCTCTTCAACTAAAAATAAAATTGACGACAAAAGAAATTTCTTTAGAAAAATGAAAAAAAACCCACAAAGGTATAATTTTGAAGTATTTTCAAAAAATATTATCACCAGTCATTAATTCAAGTGTCAGGAGAGGAATATTGTTGCTGAAAGCAGTTAACTATCTGGGAGTGGGGCCATGGAAAAATTTATTTGAGTGCCAATGGCACGTAAGACCCCTTTCCCCCCCCAGACCTTCTCGCTTCGGCACGCAAATATTTTTCTTAAAAAAATTTTTTTGACACTAACTTTTTTACCGTTTAGAGTCCAAAATCATGTTGAATAACCACTAAAACTTAAGTTAAAAACTTGTCAAAAACTTGTTAAAAACCCAAATTTGAATCATTATGCAAAAATTATGTGATCGATACACATCTGCGACAGGTTTGTTCAATGCAATTTAATGATCAAACGGCAAAGTGCACAGGCATTGGATCATCTTTCCTGTCACGAATCCTGTGATACATGAGAAGAGAGGACGTGTAGTCCTCGATCAGCTTGTTATTTCTATCAAACATTCCCCCGAGGACGTCCCGGTTGCCTAGTCCTCCTTCAGTTCGGGGTGAACCCAGACAATCAAGCCGCCACCACCCCCCCCTCTTCCCATAACAAATATAGTGCCCGGAGCGGGCAGAAGTCGAGGCACCATGGTATGGCCTCTTGAGTTTATGAAGGGTACGTGCTGCTCTACAAGTTAATGAGTGACAAGATGTTCATATATGTTCATGAGCATGGCCCCACCAAAAGCGGATTCCGAAGAGAGTCAGACTGAGACTCAGTGTGAAAAACGAAAAACCGAAACCGCAGATTGAATTTCTTCAAAGATCCACTCCCCCTCACAAGACGAACAGCTAACAAGGGCGTCTGTACCAGAATTCTTCGACTGAAGCATCTAAAGTACTGCAGAGCATCAGAGGAGACTTGTCAGGGGGGGGGATGAGGGAATCATGGAGGAGGAATGAAAATGTTAGACAATTTTTCAAAATTTTGGACCTCTGGTGCTTCAGAACCAATTGACATCTGGAGAAACCATTTGGTGGCTTTTATGTAGCAACCATAGGGATCAAGATTGGGCACTTACAGCTTGTCCACCAGACCCCACTGAGATGAATGCCCAAAAAAGGCTTGATGATACGTAAAGACCCCCCCCCCCCTTAAGAGCCCGTTTGCGTGCCATTGGCACGCAAATAAATTTTTACATGGCCCCAGTCTGGGACATAACCAACTGAGGGCCTGTTACTGAGCTTGCTAACAGTAACGCAGATCGTACAATTGAGTCATGAGCGACGGGGGCCAGTCTCGATCGTGCACATATTCTCACAGCACCGTCCAGCAGCGTTCGGAAGTATTCGCAGCTACGGTCTTTTTGACGCATTGCCGCGCGCGCGCGGCTTCCAAGCGCAGCGCGGAAATTTTGCCGTCGATAGGGATGACGGGGTGTGCTACTGTGGAACAGGCAGAGTCACGTCTGCTCACATGTGTTGCCCCTCACGTAATCATGTTGTCGAATTTTGGTCCCTCGTAAAACGAGCCGTAGACACCATACCGCCAGAAGGCCCAGCGCAGGTGTCTCTCCTCCACCAGGTCGCTGGCGGAGTGCACTGCCTCCTCCACTGTGTACTTGGGGTCCTCCGACAACGCGTGAGGAATGAAATCGTCAGATCGAAGGAGCCAGCGGAAGATCCCAATAATAAGTTCACAGGGAGAGAAATGTGGACAGTACGGTGGCAGGGGAATCAGGATGGCACCGATCTGGGCAAGCTTCGCCCTCACATAGTCCGCCAAATGGAAGGCGGCATTGTCCCACACCAGCACGGACAAGGGGCCCGGATAAGCGCTCATGTAGGGAATGATGGCTTCTACCCACAAAGAGAAGAACTCCCCCGTGATGGAAGACCGGCGAGTGGTGAATACAGGGAGAACCTTTTCAACAGAGACTGCCAGGATGGCCTTGAGACGGTCACTCTTCATCTCCTGCTTCCCAGGCCGTACCAGAGGAACCCCAGACGGCGCCCACCCCATCAGTGGGACGGCGTCTGTTCGGGTGAACTGACACACGTCAACAACGAGGAAACACTCAGCTGGAATCCCGTCGACCGTCAATCTGAAGACCTCTTCATCAACGTACCGGATCTCTCGGGCCCTTTGGCGAAGCCTTTTCCGAGTCAGATGAAGTCGGTGGTACCCGTCTAGCAACTGGCGCACGGTTGACTTAAACCCCAACTCATCTTCCAGCAGCCGTGCTGCCTTCCGTATAGGGACACAAGTGTTTGACAGGACGAAAGGCAAAACAACCTGCACCAGCTTGTCGAACGAAAGACGCCGTTTTGGTGAACCGCCCTTGTATTTGAACCACAGCTCTCTATTGCGCCACCTGTCGCTAATGCGACTGAACGTGCTTCGCGAAAAGCCCAGCCACAAGCAGATTTTGCAGATGGAGACGCCTATCAACCACAATTCTACTGCCCTGTTTCTGAGAGGCGCAGCAATTACGCCGTAGTTTGGCATGGATCCTTTTCACACAAGGGGCGAGAAGAGCAGATTCTGAACCAGAGCTCGTGCATACTGTCTGTCTTCACAGCCTCGCAATGTTTCTTGCAAGCCAACTGCACTCAACCGAATAGTCGGAGCACTCTGTTTCAATGAGTGCGAAGCACGTTTGGGGATTGCAGCGGCATCCAAAGATTCCAAAAACCGCGCGCGTATTTTTTAGTCTGCGCGGCATTTTTCAATATTTTTCATGCAAGTCGGTCATAAGATGGTCATATATAAGTCGGTCGATCGAACAGAAGATCAGTGCATGGCGAGATCTGCCAGGCGGAAGTCCGACAAAGCGTTTGAGTCCAAGACTCCGTCAGACATCAAAACGATCCTCTGACATGCGAAGCTGCTCTGCCAGAAGTGCTCAGCACGTCCGATCTGCTTCTCAAGGCCGAATGTGACCGGGTGTCATTTAAGTGTCCGCGTTTCGATTGATTTCTCTCGACTGTTGGATTACGAAAGCAGGTTTCGAGTGTCCGGCCTTGTTTTTCGTCGGACCTGTTACCTCTTGCTGGCTGTTGTGACTTGCTCAAAGCCACATCTGTTAGATCTCATATAAATCGAGAATCACTCACTTTAGAGCTTTCCGCTGTGAGGGAAATCTCACCTGGCGTTGGTTGGACGCGCTGTCGTCTATATATATCGTCTCTGTACGTTTTCGTCGTTTTCCTTGCTTTGTCGAGGCTTGAGGGTTTCTTCGACTGCTACTGGTTCGATCCAAGCTACCAAGATTTTGACCAAAGCGCGCGCCTGGTCAGTCCCTGCCCTTCTACTTTTTTTCGGCACCCTTGAATAAGTCTCCTTTGCTTGGCGTCAGCAAAAGGAGAAACAGATCTCAGCCCTGTTCCTCTTGAACAACGCCTTTGGTGTTTTTGTGTTTGTATCTTTGAAACTGTGCAGCTGAAAATCCAGGGCGATCCTCTCCTTCGTCGATTGGAGTGATTGAAACCGTCTACCTGTCTACACATCTTGACACGATGAAGGGGTACATCGCCTTCGTTGCGCATTGCCCTGAAGTGCGAGAGAAGGGAATGTCCTGAGCTGGGTGGGTGGGAGTTAGGTAGTGCCATGCGTATGAGACCTGCACCGTGTGGGCGTCCTTGGTGGGTGTCGAGTGAGGTGGAGGTGAATCTGTCAGTGGGCACGATGGGTGTCTCGGAGGTTTTGCGGGTGGTGTGGACATACAGGGGGAGGTTGGGATGGTGAGAGTGTCAGAATTGAAGTTTCGACTGGTTGCGCTTCCGAACGATGGCGAGATAGCTGAAACACGGGACCTTCAGAACCTCGTGTGTCTTGAGCCGCTGCAGGGGGGAGATTTCCGCATTGTGCGTCTCGTTGGTACGTCTTCTCCTGCCGACTGCTCTTCGGTGGGAGAGAGGGGTGACAACACCATCCGTGTCGGCGTAGAAGGGGGAGGAGAGCAGCAGGCGACAGAGGTGGTTGGGATTTCGGTGGAATGGGGGGTCCCTGAGAGTGTGCAGCTCGCGCTGCTCCCTCATTCCACGAACAGGCAGACTGAACAGTCGCAGAAACAGAATGAGTACCCATGTCCACCGGATACCCAGTCAGAGACTGCTTGTCCGACTTCTTCACAAGGGGGGCGGCAGAGGGAGTTAGGAGTGTTCGGAAGCACTGATGAAGAAGAAGGCAACTCAGCCGTCTCTCTTTGTCCCTCTCAGTCATCTGTTGAGGTCAGAGGGTCAGGCAGTGAGCGGGGAACGGGTGTAGCCGAGAAGAGTCCGATAATGAAGACACAAACGAAAGAAAACGAAAAGCATTTTGACTGTTCCGAGTCAGTGGATGACTGCACCTGTCCATCCGCTGACTCCGACTCTGAGTGCAGAATCCCAACGTTTCAGCCTTCCACCTCCACCCATTTGCTTCCGCATGACAGCACCCATGATCGACGACGAAAAGAAGAGGGGGATAGGGCACAAGTCATTCCCTTGAAGCGTCGTCGGTCTGAGAGTGGCCTCTCTGCGTTCGAGGCTGACGACTGTGACGATTTGTCTGGTTGTCACGGTCAGGCAATGGGGGGTGCTTTGCACGGAAGAGAAGGGGGGGTACAGAAGGTCCCGGGAGGGAAGCAGCGTCGGTTGACTGTCTCTCTTTCTTCTGACTCCGCCCCTCTCTGTTCTGAGACTTGTGAGGGTAGAGGGGATCCGATGGATCGAGGGAGAGTGAGCGTCTCTGAGAATGATTACCCAGGGGGAGGGGGAGGGGAAGAGATCAAGAGGAACCGCCATGGGCAGATTCTTTGCTTGCATGGGCGGGTTCGTTACAGGTGCAAGGACTGTGGAGGGAAAGGGTTGTGTAAGCATGGCGTTCAGCATTTTCGGTGCAAGGATTGTGGAGGGAAGAGCATCTGTGAGCACGGTCGTGTTCGCTCTCAATGCAAGGAGTGCGGGGGGAAGGGAATGTGTGAGCACGGTCGAAGGCGCTGCGAGTGCAAAGATTGTGGGGGGAAGAGTGTGTGTGAGCATGGTCGCATCCGCTCTCAGTGCAAGGAGTGCGGGGGGAAGAGCATTTGTGAGCACGGTCCAAGGCGCTGCGAGTGAAAGGATTGCGGAGGGGCGAGCTTCTGTGAGCACGGCCGCCGACGCACTCGATGCAAGGAGTGTGGAGGGGGAAACATCTGTGAGCACGGTCGAAGGCGCTCCGAATGCAGAGATTGCGGGGGGAAGAGCATCTGTGAGCACGGTCGCCTTCGTCGTCAGTGCAAGGATTGCGGGGGCAAAGCCTTCTGTGAGCACGGTCGCCGACGCACTCGATGCAAGGAGTGTGGTGGTGGAAACATCTGTGAGCACGGTCGCATTCGCTCTCAATGCAAGGAGTGTGGAGGGAAGAGCATCTGTCAGCATGGTCGGATTCGCTCTCAGTGCAAGGGGTGTGGAGGTAAGAGCATCTGCGAGCACGGTCGTATTCGTCGTCAGTGCAAAGAGTGCGGAGGGAAGGGCATCTGAGCACAATCGACAGCGCTCTAAGTGCAAAGACTGCGGGGGGAAGAGCATCTGCGGGCACGGTCGTATTCGTCGTCAGTGCAAAGAGTGCGGAGGGAAGGGCATCTGTGAGCACAATCGACAGCGCTCTAAGTGCAAAGAGTGCGGGGGGAAGAGCATTTGTGTGCACGGCAAAGAGCGCCACCATTGCGGAGACTGCAAAGCCGCAAGATTGAAGACGTCTGACTGGAAGGATGAAAGGATTGTAAACTCTCATGCAGGGTGAGTCCCTCAGAAGATTCATTTGATGATGCATGGGAAGCTCTCATGCCACATTACTCGAATACAGGGAGGGGAAAGCGCTTGCACATTTGCTTTGGGTTGGCATTTTTCTTTCACTTTTTTGGGTCGTTTCCTTATTTTACGACAGGGAGGGTTTCACGTTCTGCTCCAGAAAGAAACGAGTAGTTGAACACACACGCACACACACAGAGACAGGCAGGCAGGCAGGCAGGCAGGCAGACAGACAGATACTCTCTCTCTCTCTCACACACACACACGCGGAGGTGCGGGGGTGGGGGAGGGAGAGTTTGGAGTGAGGGACACTGAAGAAGGATATGGACAGAACCCTGAGCCACTGGCGGTTCTTGGCAGGGCTTGGCGGGGCAACGGTACATCGATGCTCGATTGATCGATCTGAGAAAAGTGGACCGAATTAAGGGTGCTTCTCTGTGGAAGAGCTGGAAGAAGTTGAGAAAGAGAGCTTCAGACAGATTGATAGTCCACAATTGTTTTCTTCTTCAAGAGCTGAAGGGAGGTGAATAGGATTGGAAAGCTCGATCGACCCTGGAGCTCTCTATGGGAATGAAGGGTGTGTATGGGTGTTGGAATGGAGGAAACATCTAAGGGAAGGGTTGAAAGAAGTTGGAATGCTGAGATGATGCAAGGCAAAGGGCGATTCTCAATTATGGAATTGGGAAACAGAGAAAGGTGTCATTTCGTTCATGTCCTTTCTCTGTTCGGGAGATTGTCTTTGATGTTCAAGGAACGACTGCATGACATTGTGTGCTCTGGATCCGGTCTTTCGCTCTCGGTCTCTTGGTGTCACCCCTTCCCGTGCATTTTTGTTCTGGCAATGCCCTCGACGTCAATGTTATACCTCTCAAGCCTTTCCGTTCTTGTCCGTTTCTTTACTCCCTTTTACTCCCTTTTCGCTTTCTGCGTGGAGGGAATTCGAGTTGTCTCTCCTTTCCGATCCCCCCGCCGGTAATTGTACTTGTGTTTTTCCTTTCATTTGTTTCGTCACTTTCATGTGCTCTTGCTTTTCTTCTCTTTCCGTTTGCGTCTTGTTGTCTCTGTGTCTCTGGCTGCGATGCAATGCTCTTTTCGGAATAAATAACTGAGGCGTCAGTTTTTGATGGCTGACACATCTACTCCTTTGTTTGTTTGTTAGTCCAGCCTCCGATCATGCTCTACTGCATCTACACTTGAATGTATCAGGAGCGGCCGACAATATTTTCAGGTGCAAAGAAGTAAAACCCTGGCTAGAAGCAAGGCTTGGATTCTTTAAAAATTTCTTTCAAGTTAGCGATGTCAAAGATTTAAGATGATTTGCGCGTAGCGAGTATTGGTGAGTCATAAAAAGAGGCTCACGCATAACGTACTGAATCTAGAATTGATGATGAATTGTTCATGCATCTACATGCTTTCCCGGTCTGGAAGCTGCACGTCGGACATTCGGCATTGCGGCGGGAGGCCACTCTTCCAGACATGAATCGTACTAATCCAAATCCTATTCTAAAGATTTTTATGAAGAAGATCCGACGTATGTATGCGCTTTTCCTGGACGCCGCACGTCGAACGCTCGGCATTGGGCCCTAGATTGGGTGAGGAGGCCAATCCTCCAGACATTAATCCTATCCTTAATCCTATCATATCCTCCTAAATCATTTTTTTAAAATTATACTTGAACCTATAGACAGGTTAGACTGCAGGATTTGGAATAAAATTTATATAAAACATTTTTTGCTTTAAATAAAAGTTTCATTTGATCAGAAGTCTGAGTCACTGGCTCTAAACTGACACTACTAGCTATAGGAATTACCCAATAAATAATTATATAGTATGGAAATTAACCACTAAAAACTAGATGAACAATCTAGACATTTACAAAAGTATCAACGCCGGCGTAAATCTGTTATAAAAAGTGTTTGTCACTTGCTTGAGAAAATGAGACATTCAGACAAATGAAAAGACCAAGGGAAAAACTAGCTCCCTCAAAACTGCAGGCAAACCGTTCCACTGCAGTTGCCTGTCTGTGTGGCGGTACCAACAGTCCCAACGTACTTGATCCACCCACTTCCATGATAATGCACACACTCGTCATGCTCCAGCTAAAGCCGGGACTCGAATGAGGGTGCAAGGAGTACCGCCACTGTGGGAAGAACAAAATGAGGCACGGGATTACGGTCCCTGCATGCATCCGCACACACAGATCGACGTGCACGAATTAAATGAATCAAGATCGTCTCCATCACAATGACACGTGTGCGATTTCTGATGGATGTACCGTCGCTGAGGTTTCTAAGCAACTTAGAACTCGATCCAATTAAATTACCATGTGCGCGTGCAAGAAGACGATGTATCAATACAGAATCGCAAGCACTGTCGAGGCTCTAAAACCTATCACCTTGTTCTTTTCACAAAAGCCCTCAACACTCAGCGGTTATAACAATTTTGGATGTTGAAAGAGCCACCTTTCACAGAATAAAGCGCGCGTACATCAAAGCTCGTAGAGAAGAGCTATCGGGAGCCATGCAGAGAAAGCCACTCGAAAGGAATGCACGAAAGAGAAACAAACACACCAGGAAAGGAAATGTCGCGACATGCGAAAAAATTAATCCAGTCACTGTCTGTGTACATCTTGAACAATCCAGAATCGCTCGTCTGCCTGCCTGTCTGCCTGTCTACCTCTCTGACTGACCTTCCGATTTGATCTCTTTGTGAGACTCCGGTCTCGACCATGCACGCACCTGCAGGCAGACACACAAACAGGCAGACAAACAGGAAAGCAAGAGGGCAGGCAGGCAGGCAGGCACGCAGAAAAAAAATCACGGTGTCCCGACCTAAAGCACATCTTGACGAGATGCAGAAGCAAGCTTTCCTACTACAAGAGTACCTTTTCCGTTTTGGCCTCAGAGACGTCCGGCAAGTCGAAAAGACAGATAAAAAAAAAATCACAGGGACGAGCTTCGAGTCGATACGAATTTCCTGCTGGCATTGATTTTCTCTGTGTGGGCGCTTCAACGCGCTGTGAGAAAACAAGTAGAAGAGGAAAAAGAAAAAACAACGGCAGCTGTGAAGCCCAACCGGCAGAGAGGTAGGCAGAGAAGGATCGATTGTCCTGGAGAGGTTATGGGCAGACAGACATAAAGTACAGCACCCAGATATGACAGTCCAACTGACGCACCGATGCCATTCGAGATTGCAAAATCGATATCTGTGTGGAGATTGTCTCCGATCATGCACAGACTCTCCCGGGGTATACTGAAACTCCTGTAAAGAGGGGAGGGAAGGAAGAAAGGAATGTATGAAGAAAGAGGGAAACAAAGACCGGAAGAAAGTGAGGCACGCACACATATGCACGCACACACACACACACACACATATATATATATATATATATATATATACACACACACACATATATATATATATATATGTATAGAGAGAGAGAGAGAGAGAGAGAGAGAGAGGAGAGAGAGAAATAGACAGAGACAACACAAGCAAGACATGTCTGTGTCACATTCTTCCCTTGCATGTCACAGTTCAGACCCTTCTGTCTGCAGAGAAAATGAAGAGGGTCGGCTTTCGTTCATTCACAAACAGCGCACGGTCATGGGCATCTTCTCTGCATACCAAATGCGCTCACCCACTCACTGACTCACTCGCAGATATCGTCAATGATGAAGGGCCCGGGCTTGGCCACGATGTGCCCTCTCCTGCTGGTGGCCATCTCGAGTGCCTCTATGAACGCCCCCGTTCCTGCATTTGCATTTATTCATTTGCAGGTTTGTTCGGGGGTGTGTGCACACGTAGGGGATTGGTGGAAATACACATTCTTTATTTGAAATAAGACATGCACTCCGTCTGCACTAGGTTTTACATGACTACTCTTTTTCCACCCATTTATTTCAAGTCAACGGAGCAACCACGGAACGGAGCGGAATCGATCCGCACTTTCCATTTCCTTTCTTTCGCTTCTGCCATTGATTGAAGACGTACACGCAGAAATCGACAGAAAGTTATCAAGCAAGAGACGAACAGATTGCGCAATGACAAAGATTTGCCTTTAGGCGCGACTTGTGCGTTGCGGCACTTCGATCCCTCCCTCCCACAACTTCCGCACAAACTCATCAGAATCCTTCTTCAACACAAGCTGACAGGAGTGTTGCAACACGTGATCGCGATACTGATCTCTAAACCCCGACTGAGACGCATCTTTGTGGGTACAAAGACATGCATGGAGACAGGATTGCGTGTTTTTGCCTCCCTCAAGTGCCCACTCCCTGACCAGGAAGTCTCTTCCCGCCCCCACAAGGAAAGAGCTTGTCCTTGTTCGAGATGATGAACAGACAGTCCGGGTTGCCTGTCAGGAGCCTGGTGGCGTACCCAAGCTTCCAGTAGTTGAAGTACTGATCAAATCCCATCACTACGCACTTCGCGTCGAAGTCAATCTGCATCGACACACTAAATTGTACCGCATCATCTCTAAAATACGAACAAGGAAGAGAGAAAGAAAAATCCAAAACTCCTTCCATTCCAAGAGAGGCCGGCATCAGACAAAACAAAGACGCACGCACGTGTCTAAGCAGGAGTATGGAGGCGACGGATGCATTCCTGAAGAGATGCATGTGGACACGAAAACTTGTCACCTAAACAAATGACGTGAAATGATGTACCACGTCGCCCTATCATGAACAATAGTACAGATATCCTTCCTATCCCTTTTCTCACCTCCTCGTCCGACCATCCTGTCTACATACTCACCTCCTCGTTCGCCATTTCCAAAGGTGTAGGGAACTGCTTCGATGCCTCCCAGTAATCCTTCGGGAGGATCTCCAGGCCGTCTACTGCCGACAGCTCCTCTCTCAGACCTTCGCCTCCTAGGACAAATCTGCAGACGCGCTTTTAGAGAAGCAAGCAAGGAGAGGAATGAATGAGAGAGAGAGAGAGAGAAAGAAAGAAAGAAAGAAAGAAAGAAAGAAAGAAAAGAAAGAGAGGAAAAGACGGTCAGGTAGACAGCACACTGACAGACGCGCCCTGTTTCGTTTTGCACAACAAAGTCTCTTTCGTGTCTTTCTGGCAGAGGCGAAAATTCGCGCAAACACAAAGTACAAGGAACCTTCCTTTGACTGATTCGATATCTTCGGTTCGAGAACTAGTGAAGAAAGAGAAAGTCTCATAAAAATCTTCAGAAAAAAACAAAACGAAGTTCGAAAAATCCTTTCTTTTTTCCTCCAGTGTTTGTGTCTTCTCTTTTCTCTCCCCCTCTGCCCCCCCCCCCGCCCCCCCTCTTTCTTTCTCTCCCTCACCCCTCGCCTCACACTTTTCCCTTGTATCCGATGTGCTCCATGTATTTGGCAACGGCTGCGGCTGCACAGTAGATGACTTCAGGCTTCAGCTCCGGGTATCCCAACTTCTTTAACTTCGCGATGTATTGCTTCCGAGTCGCACTCGAATTGTTAGTCACAAAAAACACCTTTTTGCCTGCACACACACACACACACACACACACACACACAGAGAGAGAGAGAGAGAGAGAGAGGCATGGAAATTAAATTCGCGGAAGGAGAAAAGGAACGGAAGCAAGCGAGCGGGATGGAAGTCGACAGGAAAACGCACGAACACTCAAGTGGGCCCCTGTCCCGCACCGTGCCATGCGATTTCATTTGTTCTCTACCTCTCCTGGACAATCTCTTCACTCAGTTGTTCAAATTCCTCTCAAGTCTACTCCCCCCATCCTTTCTGTCTTCACCCCCCCCGAGGAACCATTCACGTTCACCCCTCCACACTACCTATCAGGACTGCCTGTCTCCCCTCCCCTTCCCTCCCCCACCCACCCACCTGCATGCATGAGGTACTCGACTGTCTCCCGAGCTTTGGGGATCAGCGTCGCACCTTCCCATAGAACACCGTCCATATCTGCACTCACGCACTCACGCAGGATTGATTGCACGGACGTCCAGCTTCCTTCCATCAACCTGAAACAAATACGGACCGATCTAGAATCCAAGATGATCCTCGGGGGTTGCGCAGCTGACACAGGCTCAAAACCATCGGATCATTCTGTGTGCCGCACACAGGGGGACGCAGGAATGGAAGGGAAGAGGGCACCCGGGGAGCCTGGAAATGGATAGGAGAAACAGACAAGTGCGAACACACATCGAATGTCTTTGTAAGAAACCGTCCGACCAAGGCACACAGGCGGCCTGCTGAGTGTTGGGAAGCAATACAAGGAAGATCCATACGTCAGCCAACCATGACCGCGGCACTCAATTTCCTTCTCCCCTCATCGTCCTCATGCCCTCCACTTCCTCCCTGAAGCCTTGCTTGCCTGACCAAAAACGAATCCCTGCAGAAAAGGCAGGCAGACAGCCAGAGGGGTGAGAGGAGGTATGAGAGACTGTCGCCTGAAAGGGTGGTGATGAACACGGACGTCCAGTCTGCCTCATCTCTGACTGACGCACTTCATATTTATCCAGAATGCTCTGCTTCGCGACATCGTGCTCCTCTATGTAAGAGTAAGCGAGCTTCCCCTCCTCTGTGCTGCCCATGACAGGAACTACCGGAGCCGTCTCTGTGGCAGTTCTGAGGTGTGTGCCTCTTTCTCTTGACAAGCGTGAGGGAAGAGCGTGCAGAGAGAAAGCAGAGGTGGGAATCAATTGGAAAGAAAGAAGGAGCAACGGAAAGTGTCCAGATGCCGGCAGCAGTCTGAGTGGCACTCTCATTCCATGGAGAGAGAACCCAACTACAGCTAGAAGCAGAGACGGGACTAAAGAGCAGATTGTCGGCTTCAGGACGCACGGACTTTCCCTCTGACCAATCCAACGAACAATTCCGTCAGTTCTGGTGCGCACACACTGCTAAGTAACTAGGAGAGTGGTAAATGGTAGATGAAGTTGAGAAGATGACCGGGAGCTGTTACTGTCAGAGAGACCGAAGACTTGTACGAGTTGCGCATGCTTCTGGGAGACGGAGACGGCAAACTTCTGACCTTCGACGCACGCGCCTTAATTCGCACCGCGACTCTCGCAAAAACGGCTCATTCCATGCATCGATTCCCAATCATTCAATTGAATGATCCGCAATTTCGACCCTATTGTTCCCCACGCTTCAGTAGAAGTACATCTCCTTTCCAAAACGCAGAGCTTTAGGTTGGTCAATTTGTGTAGAGTCAACCAGTCAGGGTTTATGTTCTGCCTTCATCAGGAAGCTTTGTGTTTCTGCGAGTTTTTCCCAACTGAGCTTCTCGGCGAAGTTCCACTAAAGAGAACAATGGGTTTGGCTTGTCTCACAGGCGTGTGGGGAAAAAAAGGAAAACAACTTCAATCTCTTCAGGAATGGTGCAGCTGTCCTCTCTCCTTCGTCGCGCGAATGGAGTGTGCCCCTCATTCTGAGCTCTTCGCTTGCATGCCCCAAGAGAAGAGACGCCGGCAGCAGAAACGGTCAGTCAGGGATCTGTTCGGTGAATCCGTGCGACGCACGGAACTGCATACATGGAAATAAAGGAGCGTAGAGGATGATTAATAGAAAGAGAAGAGAGAGCGCTGAGGCGCAGGCCGGTCAATGAGCTCTCACCCGCCCCCTACAGTTCTCCAACTTCTACTACCTGCCAGACCCAGCAAGACCTAAACGCATCTCAAGCGAAGGAAATATTGTCTCTGTGCTAGGAAGACAACCAAAAATGCATGATGCTTTTTTTTACTCTGCCACTCACTCAGCTCGCCAGGACAGAAAGAATCGAGACGAGGAAGAACAGAGACGTATGGTTCAGAAACGAGGCAGGAGGACCACACAGGGCAGGCAAACAACTTTCCCCTCCTTCTCATCGATCAATATGATGACAAAATTGTCGCGTCCTTTCTGACCATTCTCTCTATCGGGAGGGGTGTGACGATTGGCATAAAAATATCTGAAATCTGCAATGCTGACGGATCGATCGAAAACGCAGTGAAAGAAGCCTTTCACGTCCTCCATTCCCCTCCCCAGTCGTTCTGCATTTCTGCATTCCTCCCCCAGGCCTTTTGTCCCTGGGGAACGAAAGCCAGGAGATGCAAACTTTCATCTCTGCTCCCTTTTCTGATTTCCCCCCCTTCGATTCTCTTGTGTTCTCTCCCTCCCTTCCTCGTTCATGAGTGTTGGAGGAGTGTCGAGACCTCACCCACCCCCCTGTGTCTTTCTGCTTACCTGCTCAACCGTCTGCTCCATTAATGTACAGATTCTCTCCATTTTGCTGCTTGGTCCTCAAGGTGCGGTTTTTTCGTGGTTCCTCTGTCAATTACTGAAAGCCCTCCTGTGTGCGCATTTATTGCTGAATTCTTTCTCTGTCTGTGTCTGCTCCTTCTTTCCTTCCTTCCTTCCCTCCGGGCCCTCCCTTCCTTTTGTCGTTCAGGGAGAAATGGGAACGAAGACTGCCGTCGTAGTCCGTTCGGTGCCGGGATGGAGAGAAGAAGTGGGACGACACTGACAGCTTGCAAGCTCATGTCAGGATGAGCGTCTCGAGTTGTGAACGCCACAAATTTCATTGCCGGGCCAAAGAAATGATTTGGGTCCGTCAGTCTCTCTCCATCCATCGTTCTCCCTCCCTCCCTCTCCCTCCCTCACTCATTCACTCTTCGCGATTTGAAGAGGCAGTCTACTGTTTTGTTTCTTGACACTGTCCCTCCAACCATACGAGTCCCGCTCTGTTCCTTTGTTGCCGTTTCCTTCTCTTTTCTTCTGTGAGCGTGCTTGTGTGCGGCATATTCCTATTCCTATGGAATGTGTTGTCTTCTCTGTATTTTTTTTTCTTTTCCTTTCCCCATCCCTTCTGTTCACGGATCCATCCTTTCATCTTTCATCTTTCCTTTCTTTCAGTGGGGCTGTCGCTTTCCTGTGTTCGTCCGTTAGACCGCCGATTTCAAGGATCGATCATGAGAAAGAGGGTAGAGAGGACAGATAGGAAAGAAAGGCGAGAAGGAAGCTTGCAAGGGGAGCAAAGAAAAAGTATTCGTGTGGTGTGCTTGCAAGGGGAGCAAAGAAAAAGTATTCGTGTGGTGTCGTCGATGATGACAACAAATGCACAATGGAATTCTTCGTTTCTGATTACACACAGTGACGACGACTAATTAACAAACGATGCTGAGACGACACCACATATTGCAGATAGGGGTCCGAGCAAGAGGCCAAAGACAAATGAAAAGACTGCAAGCCAGACAGGAAGGCGCAGTCGGGGTGTTCCCTTCGTCTCCTGACCCAAAATGTGTGAGAGAGAGAAGCAGAGTAGGTGGTGGGTGTATGTGTGTCGGTGTACGTGTATGATTGCCCGACTGTGTCGATTGGTCTCCCTCCCTGCGTGTGTGCTCGTATCAACTCATACCTTCGATTGGCTCCTTCCCTCTTTCCTTCCCTGCTTTCTGTGCGGTTTCTCTTTTCTTTTCTCTTGTGCAGACAAGAAATACGAGCGCATGCACGAAGGCAAAGATGAGAAAAACGGAGAGTTCCACTTGGCGATCAGTTAGTCGAGCAGTCTCCCTGCAAAGAAGTAACACGGCAGAATGGAGCAGGACGAAAGACACAGATCGAAACACGGAGATGTTTGATCGATCTCGGCGTTCTTGCTCTTGCCTCTCTTTCATCCTTTCTATCTCCCTTTCTAGCTTTCTTTGTTTCCTTCCTTCCAGACTAGCCTTCCAGTTGAGTCGGGCCCTCGTGTCACGCCTGTACTACGGAAACACGGGGTTCGTCTGACTCGGAGGGGGTGAGGGCACACGGCCCCTCTCGGAGAGAGGGAGAGCCCTCTTCTTCCTCTTCCTCTCCTTCTTCCTCTTCTGCCAGTGCACATGGAGCTCTTACCTCTCTCCGATGGAAGCCTCTGGTGGTCCTCCACTTCCCCCATGGGAGCTAGGTGCGACTTCTCCCCTCTTCGCTAGAGCTTCCCATGCAACGAGCTGGAGGCAAATCTGGTCAAACAAGAATGTGCGTCAGTCAGTGAGTTAGTTCCCCTTTGGGTAGATAGTGCCCCGGAGCATGGAAAAGTGTGCATGTATGACAGATGAGTTGATGAATGGATGGGCAGACGAATGGATGAAAGGCTGCGTACATCGATAGATGGATAGACAGATTGATAGATGGATGGATGGATGGATTCACAGAGGGATAGATGGATGGATAGACAGATGGATGGTCCAGGATGGATGGACGGATCTAGGGATGGATGGATAATCACTTATGGGCCCTAAGTTATGGCTTTGAGGCATGCTAGGAGGCATGCTGAGGAGTGCATGCATAAAATTAAAAAAAAATCTAGTCTAGAATATAGTACAGCCCCAACCACAACCTTTTTACCTAGGGTAGTATAATTAAAGCGTTAGCTTGAACCTGGGTTTCAACTTACTGTAAGGCATATCTGATATAACAAATTAAGATACTCTTCCTGGGAGATACCATAGGGGCAAGATAATTATCATTGATCATTTACACTAGGTCACTAGCATTACCTAGGGCATTACATGGTTTCACCACGGCAGTGATTTCAACTTTCTGAATCCAGTTCTGAATAAAAGTGGATTAACCGGCAGCCATGCTTAAAAAAAAAAAAATTAAGTGGACTTTAGGTTATATATGGCTAAAGTAAAGCTGAGCCTATTTGATTCAGACTAAATCATAATAATTCAGACTTTTTAGGATCTTAAACAGATTACGGTAGGCGACTGTAGGCCAACTTGAACTTGGTCTTGAAGGGCGGCAAGGGCTGTTGAAGCCCTTGGTCCATCGGGCTCGTGAAAGCGGGGTACGTAGCCTGACTGCTGCTCACAAGTATTGTTATATACCGCTGTGATGCCGTGTATTACGTTCCACATCGTCTTACACAGTGGTTCCGACTTAGGTTCCGATATGCCCTGGCCAGGCACTTTACTTATATGCATATGCTAGCCTAGGTGCTGGCGGAAGGGCTACGGCTGGATCAACGCCGATATATCATCATCAACCCTGAATGACAGAATAATTTAAGTTGCTTCTGCTTGCTTTTCACTCCTAACTTCACTTGCATCCATCCGCATTAGTTGACATTTCTTTTTGCTTCTAGCCCTATCTGACAGTTCCCTAGACAGTTTCTCGATCGACTATTACGACAATTAAATACTAGACTAAATACAGCCGATATATACATATCCATTCATTCTAGAATCTATATATGTCACCTTATACGTAGACTGCTAGCTATGAACATATTATGGCAGCAGAGCTGAAACTATCCTCCAATTCGCTAACCACTTGAAACCAGCAATCATCAGCAATCCGTTCTCGTCCCTAAAATTCCAGTCTGGGTAATTTTTCTGTTGGGGCGCTTCTTGCTCCTTACCAACCCCCTTCCAACATTCGTTTCTTTCACACCGGTGGCCAACACCTGAAAGAAGACGGAGCTCAAGCTAAAGCGCAGACGAGAAAAGAAAATTTGCAACTTTCCTCGATCTGTTTGTCTCATCGTCTCTTTCACAATCCGCAGGCGGTAGAGCAAGCACTTCAAGCCCTCATCAAAGATGGGAACGTGAAAGCCTCCACTTTGCTTCCAGGTCGTCCCTCTAGTTCTGTCTCCCTCTATTTCTAGGAGAGGATTCTATCTCAATGTCTCCTTTCCGCTTCTTAGATGGAGGAGATGAAGAGCTGTCCAAGTCCCTCGGAGCTGCATGCAAGTGTCAAAATTAATGGATCGAGCAAAATTCACATGCAAGTCGTGAATTAGAAAGCGCACTGGTGTCTGCTTGCATAATAGATGACAGCTCATTCATTTTCTACAAATTGATGAGATCCCAACTTTTACTCTGTTTGGCTTAAAGGCCAAGGCCTGACATTGTGTTCCTGCAATTTCTATCATGTTTTCTTTTCCCATTAGCGAGAACTTCATAGAACTTCCTTCCTGCTTTCTTCGATGTTCTCTCTCTTTCGCTTCGCCTTGTCTGTCTGTCTGTCTGTCTAGACCCTCAGGTGCTTTCCTTTGTTCTCATTCCCTCCATGCGTGCATGACTCACAGCATAAGTGTGTGTGTGTGTGTGTGTGTGTGTGTGTGTATGTGTGTGTGAGCAAATGCAAGTGTGCGTGAGAGCCCTGAGACTTGCTTTTGCTTACTTTCTCTTCTTTCATGCTGCAGCACCGAAACCAAATAAAAATTGATCAGTCTGTATTGAAAGAAGAATCGAATCACCATAGTACTCCAGGATATGGTAATGTGTTTTCATTTTGATCAAAAGTGAGAACATTACTATTGACCTTCCCAGCCATCTTTCGCCTCCACAGATGAAGCCGAAGCACCTGGAGACGAAGCTGAGGCCACCAGAAGCGAGCTTGAAACATCCGCTGTAGAGCTGCAAGGGGGAGGGAAGGGGGAGAAGAGAGAAAGGCGTGACTGCATGGCAAAAGCAATTCAAGGAGAGCAATGACCGATGCAATACATCTCAAGATCGAGTTCACAGAACTAAGAGAGTCTTCTTGTTTGTGTGAAGCCTGCATCTAAGCACTCAGTCCAGAGATTGGGCGTTGTGTTAGTTCTCTTGCGAAACCAATCCACAGTGCTCCGCAGAGACAGAGGGACGGTTCTGGCCCCTTACCCTTTGTTCTTGGGGTTCATTCATTCTTGTTCTTTTCCTTTCTCTCTCTCTCTCTCTCTCTCTCTCTCTCACTCCCTTTTTCTACACCGATCCAATCTCCTGATCTCCTTTCACTGAAAAACTCTCTTTCCTGTTCCCTGCTTCTTTCCCTTTCCCTTCCCCTCTTCTCTTCTCTTGACCAATGACACCTTCATACTCCCTTCAAAAATTCCCCCCCTTTTTTTTGTGCTGAGCTTGCCAGTGATGCTCCGATGGTTCATTCTCTCCACATGCAACCTCATGCACCTTTGCAGGACTCCAAAGAACCCTCATAAGACAACTAGCCAGATTTTGTATGTGCGGGTGCCCCATGATGCTCCCCTCTGCTCAATTTATCTCAATTTGCAGCCCCGCCTATCCTTTTATCGTCAAAATCACCCCACGTTTTGATTAGGAAGAAATGCAAAATCTAAATCTGCGCTGATACATACTGACATATGAATATATCGTAACTATTACACACATACACATACATACATATACATGCACACACATACACATACACACATACACACACACACACACACACACACACACACACACACACACACTCGTACGCATACACACATACACACACACACACATACATAGTTACAAACTTATATACACTCACACACATGCACACCATCACACACTCTCTCACACACCCACACACACTCACATACACTCACGCACGCACACTATTCATTTCCACGGTAGCTTCAACGTGGATCCCCCGCCGTATTCAAGAGTCCTTTTTTATCTTCTGTCAAGCTCGTCCCTTTGACGACTAGCTTTTGTTCCAGGTACGTTCATCCGCCAGTAAGTAAAATGTCCTTTTTTCCTGTCCATCCTCCTGCCTCTGATTGAATCTCTGTCTTCTCTCTCAATTGCATATCTGACATTCTGGTCCTACCCGCCCACTGGTAGTTGAACGCACTGCACAACCCTTGGAACAACTTTTCAGAGTTCTTTTATAGGCCTCTCAACGGAACTGGAGTCATGTCTCCTCTCTCCTCACTTGATCTATCCTTCTTCTTTTATTCTCTCTCCATCTTCCCTCGATCGCCAAGGCACACACTAGTAGCAGAGATCCTCCCACTATCTCCTCCAATCAAAACTCAAATTCTACGCTCCTGTACACTTTCAGGCACTGAAAAATTCCCTCAAGAATTCAATTCTTTCGATCCCATCTACCTTTCTTTTCTTTCTTTCCTCCTCCAGATCATCTTTTCCCCGATTGCCCCTCCTTTCTTTTTTTCATACAGACTTTCTTTCCACAGCCTGCTACCCCCTTCTTCATCTCTTGTCAATGACCCCCCCAACCTAGACCCCTATGTTAAAGGCGGCCTGAGGAGTCCTGGGTGGGACAAGGTATATGTCCCCGTGTAATTGGACACCAGTTAGAAGAGAAAGGACACAATATACATGAATGCAAATGTGACTGGGATGCTGGCTTTTATCTTCATTCTTTTGGGGGAAGCACACATGGGAAGAATTAATGAAGTCAAGAAACGTCCCTCCCACAGGTCAGGGGGGCGTCTCCAAGGTCCCCCATACCAAGCTTCACTGAATTAAACTCATTTCAAAACTTGCACGATCGACAGTTGACAGGAAACAACGCAGTCTATCAGCTGGTCAGTCAGTCAGTCAGTCAAGAAAGAGCTGACCTCTGCAATACGGCTTCCGTCACCAGAGCCGATGGCCCACTTTGATCTTCCTTCGTGCTTGTTCTGGCCTCCAAGCTGCCCGTTATCGGACCTCCCTGAACCTAACTACTACTTAAAAGTTCAAGCCGTATTTTTGGATAAGCTTGAAAGTCCGCACCGCAGGCGTGGATCATTTACGGTGTTTTGAAAGCCAAAGCCGCATATCTGGACGGTGTCTTGACCATCTACACCGCAGGCGTGGACGGTCTCTTGAAAAACAATGCCGGACATAGAGATCATCTTGATTATATTTTTTCAAGTGGCACTTAGGTTCAGGGAGGTTCGTCATCGTAAGCTTCACAGTCAAAATCTCCTCTGCAGACAGCCAATCATGCAGTCACAAGCACAAAATACATTTGCATAAAAATGCGCAAGCTGATGTGCAGATTTTGTATGTTTGTTGACTGATCAAATCTCCCCAAGTGTGTTTGTCTCTCTTTCACATAATCAAATTGTCTTTCCTTCTCACTGTATGTCTCAATCTCACTGTTCCAGAAGGTCTCGTGCATGCCATGTGTGGCTTTTTCCATGGGAGGTCGACTGACCGAGAAGACTACCCATAGGATGATTCTCTATTTTGTCTTCAAAGTTAGCATCTTTGATCTTCAGGAGCTCCTCTGTGTTTTCATGATCCACCCTCTCAAACTGAAATTCTTGCCTCAAAGCCGCCTTCGCTTCATTGAGGGCAGGAAGCCTTTTCAAACTCTGTGTTGCGGCGTTTTGTCCTCTCAGCCCCCTAAAAAAACTCTAACAGAGAGCCTCCTCGGCTGTTAGTCTTTTGTTGCTCTCATGTGACAGAAGACCGGAGAGCAGAGACACAAAGTTGTCAAAGGTTGTCTTGTCAGTGGATTTTTCAAGATCTGGCTTATCTTTCAAGAGTCTCTGAGAAAAGAAAGCTCTGCCTGTCCTGCTTTCTGGTTTTTGAAGAAGAGTCTGAAGTTCTTTCCACTCTTGGGTGCTGCGTGCTGCCTTCTGGGAAGCTGAACTAGATGTTGAAGGGGACGAAAAGAAGGGAAGCCCAGTAACAGCTTCATACAGGACCAAACCGATACTGAAGACATCCACTTTTTCTTTGTACAAAACACTTCCGGAGATCACTTCTGGAGCCGTATAAAGGAGGGTCATGAATTGAGGAGTGACTTTCCCATTCGAGATCGTTCAGCAAATTCCGACGTCACACAAACGCCCCCTACCATCCAAGGTTATGAGGGTGTTGCTACACCACTTCTGCAAAGAACAAGAGGGGGAAGGAAAGAAAAATAAAGTCGATATGTACAGAGAAATTAATGCAGATTGTTGAGACGTCCCTATTTGATATTTACTTCTCTTAAGATCCATCAAAGATGAGCCCAAATTTTCTGTATACACACGAGAAAGGAGCTGCACGCAGTGGAGGAAAGGAAAGGGACTGGCTTTCACAAGCAGGACGGCAGAGGCACCATACGGTTTCACGAAGCCAGTCAATCAGTTCGATGGAGTTGACTGACAATGTCTCTATGGAAAAAGCCGCAACGGTGCATGAATACGGCGGTGTAGAGGATGTCAAATCCGAAGACCTTGATCTGCTCAATTCCAAGAGTAGCGGTCTCCGGAAGTTTTGTCAGTGATTCGCCTTCATGGCTCATATGCATCCAGCTGCAGGTATGGAACATTCGGAAATTTGAATACGGAGAGAAAGAATCATTGTGTATTCACTCTGTCTCCATTATGCCACGATCATCTCAAGCACTTTCAAACCACTGCCAGAAGGAACGGGGGCAAGGAAGGAAAAAAGAGACAGAAGGAAAAAAGAAAGAAAGAAAGAAAGAAAGAAAGGGAGGGAGGAAGGGAGGAAGGAAGAAAGAAAGAAAGAAAGAAAGAAAGGAAGGAAGAAAGGAAGGAAGAAAGGAAGAGAAAGAGAGAGAATTTCAAAGAGAGGGAACACTGTCAGACAGATAGAAAGAAAGAAAGAAAGAAAGAAAGAAGGAGGGAGGGAGGGAGGGAGGGGGGGGGGGGGGGGG
>JAHBMJ010003411.1:0-11047 GCA_018398765.1 Chromera velia | reverse complement strand
CCCTCTCTCTCTCTCTCTCTTTCCCTTAGTGTGTGAGTTCCATGGACGGGCAGGCAGGCAGGCAGGCGGGTAGGCAAATGATCCAACCACCCAGGGAGAATGAATGAGGTACGGTGCTTCGAATGACGACCCCCCCCTCAGAACCATCAAACCAAACAAACATGTGGGATGAACCTCGTCCCCCCCCTCTCCCTGCATGGGCACTTTTCCTTTATTCGATTTATTTCCTCTGCTCTTTCTCCTGTCCGCCCGTCCGCCCGCATTATTGTCTTCTTTGCCAGACTCCTCTTGTTGTTTCGTTCGGGCCGTCTTTTTCTTTCTCCGTCGCGCCCCCCTTTCTTCACTCTCTCTCTGTGTGTGTGTGTGTGTGTGTGTGTGCGTGCAGCTACAGACACAAGATCCAAAATGTGACCGTGCATTTTGGACGAAATTATGGGTACTCTTCTGAGGGTCTGTCTGTCTCTCTCTCTCTCGCTCTCTGTGTGTGTGTGTGTGTGTGTGTGTGTTTGTTTGTTTTGAAGGGGGGAGCAGGGCGGCTGAGTCTCGGACTGGCGCTTACACTGAGAGAGATTGTTTTTTTCTTCTTTGACTCCTCTCGCTTTCCCTGCCCCATTGATTGATTCATGCATGAGCATGTCTTCATTCATTCTTCTAGTGCCTCCTTTCTCTGAGTGAGTTCGTAGAGACAGTATAAGTGACGGTGTCCTGAATTGTGTCGATGCCCTCGTTGCGTTTTTTCGAGTCAGTGAGGAAGCGGCTAGTGAGTGGGTGCTAGAGTGAATGGATGAAGGGATGTTTGCCTGGATGCAGGAGAGAAGTGGAGAGCGAATGAATGGAATGGAGGAGGATTCAGCTCGTTTCTCTTTTTGAGGTCCTGTTTCTATGTTCCAAGAATAGGAAGGCTACTCACTCGCAGCTAGAGCAGTCTATGTGACACAACACAGGATAGATGGAGGTCTGAGTCAACTAGGTAGATGCTTGTGTGTGTGTGTGTGTGAGAGAGAGAGAGAGAGGGAGCGGGAGATTTATTTTTGTATTTTTCTTTTCTTCTCGTCTCTCTTCTCTCCTGTTCTCCTTGTTCCAAGCACGCAGGAAATGTACAGCAGGTAGAAAGGGTCTTTCGCTTGGACACGTTGGGAATTGGCCTGTCAGCTCGCGTCTTGGGGTCTTTCGTTCATCCATACGATCGGGTCGGTGCAGGCATTCATTTTCATACAGAATTCTTTTTCATATAGAAATAATAAATAAGTGCGGGCAAGAATGACCTGTGAGATGGGGTGGAATCAAGCCGCGATGAATTAATGTCCTTCTGTTTTGGTTCTGACACAGTAGTGGAGAGAAGTGAAAGGATGCCCTTTTTTTTGGAGAAAAGACTCACTCCGTGTGGATGTCGGTGCCTTATCCGCAGGGGTTTTGTTGTCACAAAAGAGCATTGTTTGTATTGATCCAAAATTGCATGGATGCATTTTTCTTACCCCCCTCCGTGTGTGTGTACGTACAGGTCCAGAATGTGGTCGCCCTCACTTCCGACGAGACCATCGTGGAGACTTTTGAATACGCAACTCGAGACTTTTTGAACGAAGTTTCGTTTATGAAGGCGTCAGAAGGACAGACGAGACGGAAGAAGCATCTGTTCATCGTCTCCATTCTGCCCACACAGATTCCCGCCAAAATGCGAGCCTTAGCTCGACAAAAGAACGTGACGATCACGTCGTTGTATGATGAGTCTAAAGCGTCGATGTACGATGAGGATCTGGAAAAGAAGAAAGAAGCAGTGGTGCTTCCGAGTTTGGTGGCGGCTTTGTATGGACAGGGAACTTTAGAATCTGTCCAGACCCCCCCTATGCCTAGAAACTTCCACGCTGCTGCTGAAGAGAACGGCAAAGGGGAACCGCGGTTGATGTCGGTCAAAGCCTGCAAGATGCTCAAAAGAGCGGTTGGTGGGTCGGTGGCGTGAGGGAATGCATAAATCAACCAGAGCTAGTTTCCTGTTCTCCCTCCAGGCTTTCCCGTCTCTCTGCCTGTCTCTCTCTTTCTGTCTGTCTGTTTCTCTTCATTCTGCTTGGACGTCATGGGTGACGTTGGTGATGTGCTCATACGTTCGACTGAATAAACCTCCGGCTTCTTCCTTCTGTGCATGACTTACGGTGTCGTGTCTGCCATCGCATGACAGGCAGGGGCGCTCTTGGGGAGAAAAAGGAAGGAAGGAAACCAATATTGTACCGTGTGGTAACCAAGCTGCCCGACATACAACAAACACAAGGCGCGCGCGCGCGTGTGTGCGTGTGTGTGTGTGTGTGACTGTGTGTGTGTGCCTGCACGTCTTTCTTTCTTTCTTTCTTTCTTTCTGCATGTGCTGCTGAAAGCAGATCAATGAGGTCCCGGGGGCCTGTCTTGGAGAGAACCCCTACGTTGAGCGATTGTACGAGCACCTGGCAAGGCACGAGATGTACACGTCCAAAGGTTTCGTGCCCTTCGTCATCTCTTCCGTCAATCGGCTTTTCGTCAGTCGTGACGTCATGTTCTTTGCTTGATTGCTTGTTCATTCTTGGCTGATAATGGTGAGAGGAAAAGGAAATTTTTCAGGCAGGCAGGCAGGCAGGCCTCTTTCTCTCGTCAAACCTTGTGTTTCTTCGACCCATAATCGAAATCATCGACTCTCTGCACGCATGGGTGAGGTAAAATACTTGTTCACTTTGACAAAATGTGCATTGGTGAGGGTGGAAGATTGATTCACTTACACGATATGAATGTGCATGGGTGAGGTGGAAGATTGACTCACTTACACGATATGAATGTGCATGGGTGAGGGTGGAAGATTGATTCACTTACACGATATGAATATGCATGGGTGAGGTGGAAGATTGACTCACTTACACGATATGAGTGTGCATGGGTGAGGTGGAAGATTGACTCACTTACACGATATGAATGTGCATGGGTGAGGTGGAAGATTGACTCTCTTACACGATATGAATGTGCATTTGCACTGCAGGTTCAATCGAGTTTTCCTTGTTGCATTTTCGAGAAGAGGTTTTTGGTTGGGTTCAATGGAGGCAAGGAACTAACGCAGGAGCCGCCCCAGGCCCTCCCTGATGACCAGGCATCTGAGAGGCATAACATCGTCTACAGCACATTCTCGGAAGACGAGCAATTCAAGATCTTCAGAGAAGTCTGCAACGTCAGTCTGTCTGTCTGGAAGTCTGTTTGTCTGTGTGACGTTGTTCTTGAGTACTGCTGGATCGAGAGAGAAGGAAGGCCGTTGCTATTTTCCAAGAGATGCGTGTGATTCATTTTGAAGATCTTTACCGCTGGTTTCTTTCTCAAAATTTGAATTATTGTTGAACGAGAATTTGGCGTTCTCTCTGGACGGACCTGAAAATCAGACAAACACGAAAACAGCCAAGTAGAGGCAATGTTAGTAAAACTGCCAGCAGGCAAAGAAAAAGACTTCGCCTGCGGGCATACAGCCAATATGAAGTGAATCAAACGAGGGAAGACCGGAGGGAAACAAACGAAAAGCAAACAGAGCAAGGAAGAAAAGCAGTTCTGCACGCGCACTGAGTGCATCTGACTCTTTGTGAAAGACACACGAAAGAAGGAAGAAAGAAAAAGAAAGAAAGAAAGAAAGAAAGAAAGAAAGGAAGAAAGAAAGACTTTCGCGTCTCTCTTTCTTGGTTGCATGCAGGAAGGGGGCTACCACCGTTTTTTTAAATACATATGAATGAATGCATGCAGGAAGGGGGCTACCACCGTGACTGGAAGCAGCCTGTCCTCGACCATTCCGGGAAGCTCGCGGAGTTTTTCGAAAAGTTTTCCACCCAGAAGTCTCTTATCGTCACTTCGCGTTCTCGGATCCTGTGCAGAACAGATGATTCCGCGTTCAGGCGCCTCCTCTTCTTCGTAGATGTGAAAAATTCCTCAACTGAGCCTGTGTCTCCTCAGCCGCCAGCAGCAGCAGCAGCAGGAGGGAGCAGAGACAGGGTGGAAAGGGACAGAGAGACAGAGGGGGGGGCCTCAGGCGTCGGTACCGGTACGATTGCACGTGCAGGGAGAGGGAGGAAGAGAGTGTGGGTTCTGATGGTGAGGGCACGTGATCCGGAGGTGTATGAGAGTTTTGATGGCACGCCGAGGGACCAGACGCCCATCGAGAGAAGGGCCTTGGAGGAATTCAAGAGGGCAGAGCGGGAACGGATCAGACAACAACAGAGAGTTCCCCCGGGGAGTGGTAGCAGGAAGAGGGGGGAGAGGATGAGGGAGGGGAGAGAGGAACGGAAGAGTGAGTCTCTGAGCCGAAGCCCACATCTGGGTGTGGCGGGAAGAGAAAGAGAAAGAGAAAGGGAAAGGGAGAGGGGGGGGAGAGAAATTCGAAGTCCCGGCCTGTCCCCCCAGTCAGTCTCTGGTCTCTCGGGGGGCCTGGGGGGGGTGCGGGGAAGTGATCCTTCTCCTTCTCCTCCTTTCCTCGATCCCGCCGTAATGGGGGTAGGGGTCGGGCGGGTAGAGCCCGAGATGGAGAGCAATCTCGAGATAGAGAGTCTTGAGGAGAGGCGCGTTGTACCTTTGAGTGAGAGAGAGAGAAACAGAGCGAGCCCTTTTGCTTATTTTTCCGAGTTTGAGGGGGAAGATAGGAGAGCACATGAGCGAGAAATTGAAAGAGAAAGAGTCCAGAATGGTTACAGAGAAAGGGACGGGGACGGAGTGAGGAGAGGGAGAGGAGGAAGTTCCCCCCCAAGGGAATATCATGGCGGTAGACGAAGAGAGAGGGGAAGAGAAAGAAGTTTCTCGCCCGAAGAACGAGAGTATCATGGCGGTAGACGAAGAGAGAGGGGAAGAGAAAGAAGTTTCTCGCCCGAAGAAGAAAGAGAATATCATGGCGGTAGACTAAGAGAGAGGGGAAGAGAAAGAAGTTTCTCGCCGGAAGAAGAAAGAGAATATCATGGCGGTAGACAGAGAGAGACGGAAGGTCGGCGATTTTCTCCGTATCGTGAGCAAGAAAGACAGTGCGAGAGAGAGAGAGAAACAAACCGACGAGGAAGTGAGGGGGGAAGAAGAAGTTTCTCTCCCCGAGAAGAAGAAGAAGATCGAGAGCACTTCAGTAGAGAAAGAGGGAGAGGAGTCACCCGACTCTCTGCAGATCGTGAGCAAGTAAGACAAAGGGAAAGTGAAAGGTTCCGACAGGGAAATGAAGATAGAAACGGAGAGAAGCTTTTTTCCCAAGCAGCTGCCTCAGCCTCTGCCTCTGCTGCCCCTTCTAGTGGGACGAGGGCACGACGGACCCTCTGGGACCTCAAAAGTCCCTCCTCCACTTCCTCTGAGTCTTGCCCTTTTGGCCCCCCCCGCGCCTCTGCCTCCCCATCCGCGCGTCCCCTGCCAGTCCGGGGGTACAGGACCGAAGGGAGACGAAGGCAGGAAGAAGAGTCGGAGGGACGAACGCAAGGGAGAAGGAGACAGGAGGAGGAAGAGTCAGACGGGAGAAGGAGACGAGACGTCCCACCGGAAAGGAGAAGAGGGAGCAGAGGTGCTCGTTCTCCTTCTGACTCCCACCCACGTGATTCACGAGAGGCCCCCTCTGAGTCACAGCCGAGGCGCATGATTGAAAGTAGCGACGAAGAGAATGACACGAGCCTCAGGGGTCCTGTTCGCCCCTCGAGGGGGGCTAGGAGGGAGGGGAGAGAAAGGCTGTCTGCTTCTGCTTCTTCTTCCTCCGGGGAGGACAGAGAAAGGTACAGAGGCAGAGGTAGACCAGGGGAGAAGTTCAGGGACTGCAGTGGCAGTGAGAAGTCGGGACGGAAATGATATATATTAATGAGCTCAGATTGAATTAATCGAAGCCGGCATCCAGGCCAGGAAAGGAGAGAAGAGGGGGGGGTAAAGAAAAGAGATCCTCTGTATCCTTTTCAAACTTTGTGAACATGATTCTGGGACATAGATAAACAAGTATGTACCAATTTTGAAAGCTGCATGGATTCGAATGATCTGTAGTAGATTCTTTATTTTTTCAAAAAAAAGTACTGAAATCTTCTGTTTAAAAAAAATGTAAAAGAATTATATTTGTCAACTACTAGTAGTTTGTCAACATTGTATAATTTCATGCATATTAGGATTAGGATTAGGATATGAACTTTTATTATTAATTTCTATAGATTATTTTTTATATGGTACACTAGTACATATATTAACGGGAAAAATATGTAAGAATTTAAAATTTTAAGAGGATCGATATATATATACTTACAGATTTAGTCTACTCATAACTTTTAATACCCGTGAGACCTCATCACTTGGATTGCCAGGATCATTGCCTACAATGGCTAGAACTAGCTAGAACATACAAGAACATAAGAGGAGGCAGTCTCTAGTCACCGAAACCTAGTATGAACTCACCATACAGCTAGCCGTACAGAAAGTCTACGTACGTACATATATAGTTTGTATAGCTAAAATCGTACTCTCTAAGATACATAAATCTGTTAGTCAAGTTCCTTAGTAGGTTTCTCTGCTCTACTCGATCTTTCTTTGAATTGGAATCAATTATTGGATGAGTTGAATCGAACTCAGTTGACCCATGCCAGTGCATGTCAGATGGATCAACAGATCAAGGGGAGATGTTCTAATACTATGAAAGTCAAGCTACTATACTGTACGTACGATCAGGTAGTTGCAGGACACAGGCTCTCACACACTGAGTCTCATAGACAATGTGCCAGTAACAGATTGGAATCAACTGACTCGAAGCAGATCCAGGTTCTAGCCCCCCTCCCTCGTTGCAACAGACCATGTCTCCATCAGCGTACATCGCCCAACCCTCAATCTTGTTGTACTACATCTTTCGCTCACTTGGATGAAAATGTTAAATGGAGTCATGTCGGACCACGTGATATATTGTTCATATAAGTACAACTGACTGAGTATTGAAGAGAGTGGGCAGACAAAGAAAGAGATTTCTTCAACAGAAGTGCACACGGGAGGAGGAGAGCACTGATCAATCGACCGCTATGAATAGACAAATGCATGCATAGATGCGGGAGGGACCATTCAGAGAGACTTCCTTCCTTCCATAGACAAGCAGCGTTACGGTGGTCCGCTGGAGATGCATACAGAAATAACTAGAAAAAGAAGAAGAAAGAGGACGCCGGGTTATGAGGGAGGTTACACACCTTTCTGGCAGAGAATAGAAGAAAACAACCAAACGAAAAATGCATGTGCATGCTCAGAAACAAATGCCATTGGCGGCTTCTCACCAATTCACCAGCATTTGATACAGGCACACAGGCAGGAAGAGAGACGCATACACAAAGAAGGAAGCAAGCGAGACAAACAAAAAAGCAAAAAAGGAGTGCATAAATAGAGAATTAAAGAAACAACGAACGGGTGAGGAGCCTGAACACCTCTTCCTCGCTTGCCGGTTGTTTTGCCACCTGACGCCTTTTTTCCTTTTTGTTCATCCATCCAGCAACAGCCTGTTGAATGCCATCCAAACAAACACATCCACAAAAATGCCAGAAAGGAGAGGGGGGTGCAGCCACCGTCCGTCCTCCTGTTTAGTTAAGAAGACAGAAATGGATTACACCCTGTTCTCTCGCGACAAAAAAAATGACTCTCTTCTTGCTTGCTTTCCCTTTTTCCTTTCGGTTCCGTGTCTGAAGTTTTCGACAGCTGTGCGCCTCAACTTTTCCCTCTGATCTCCTTCTCCTCTCTTTCGAGTCCTCTGTGGACCTCTAACTATCTGACAACCCGAACTTTCGTTCGCTGTACCGATTTGAGTTTCTCTTTCTCTTTCGACCATTCGGAGGTCCTTTTTCTCGCGTCTAGTTGATTGACAACCATAGTTGGTACTTTCCGCAAGACACAATGTCACCCCACAAGGACACACCTCTTTATTTTATGAATTGAATTGCTCTTTTTTTTGTGACAGAATCCAGTCAAGCCGCTCCATAATTGCAGGCTGCTATTCTGGGCCTTTCTGTGTCACTCAATTGGGACGTCACCCCCCTCTTGCAGTCCCACCCAATCCCTTTCCATTCGCAGTCTCCCCTCTTGTGTCGAATTTGGCACTCGATTCTCTTGTGAGTGCAGACTCTAGATCCTTCACACCGGTCATCGGTCTCTCCCCTCGAAGTTCCTTTTGTCCGGCGTCTCCTTTCCCTTTCCCCTTCTGTCCCCCTCCCCACTCCCCCACAGACGAATCCTCGGAGGATTCCTGCAGACTCCCCACGTGTCTCTCCCTCGCAGTTTCGTTCTTCATCCACTCCTCTCTGCCTATGCACAACGGGTCCTCCAGAGGGTTTCTCCTGTCGCCTTCGTCTGCTCCCTCTGTTGCCTGCCCGTCTCCCCCGGCAGAGAGGCCGACGTCCCGCGAGAACCGCCGGTAGTCGTCCTTGAAGAACAGAAGAAGAACGAGGGCTGAAACCGAACACGAACCCAGCAGAAGAGCCAAAATCCACGAGGGGGGAATGAACATCACCACACCCCCCAGCTGCAACAGCAAAACACAAACACACATGCATACACTCAAACAGAAAGCCCCACCGGCATGCACACACAGAGATCGAATGGATGGCAAGTCAAACGAAACACTGAAGAGACACTCAATTGCAGGCAAGAGCTGCAAGAATGAATAGGTGCATCGGAGCAAGTTTGCAGCTTGTGTGCACAGCATCGGAAGACGACGACAGGAATCCCTCGAAACATAAATCCTGCGCTCTCCTTCTCTATCGAGGAATGACGACAGCACATCATCAAAACATACACATGAGGGAAGGAAGGAAGGAAGGAAGGAAGGATGGGACGGAGAGAGAGAGGACGACAGTAGACGGCGTTCGCCAAGCGAAGGCGATTTCACTTCCACGCAAAAAACCACATATGCAGGACCCGGGCAGTTCATACAACAAAAAACAAAAGGACTTCTTCGTTCTTGCCAAAGTCACCAGTCATCACGCACGCAAATTTTGATACGGAGACATAAAAACGATACCTCATAATTTGTTCATCCACGGACGGCAAATCATGGAACAACAAAAGGAAAGAAAGTAAACAAGGAAGAAACGAAAGAAGAATGAAAGAAAGAAATAAAAGTATGATTCACCTACCTGCATCAACACGACAAAGAAAGACGCCGCCGCGGTCTCACTTAAAGGGAACGCCACCTCTGCCCCCAGGTCAAAGATCAAAGGAAGGATCGCAAAGAAACTTACAAAAGGAACCCCACACATCACGCTGTGTAAAACGTTCCCTGCCCCCTGCATGTCCCAATCAGAAAGCCCCGGGATGACTCCGGAGACAACCAACACGACCTCCAGCAGTGCAGCAGCAGCAGCGGCAGTCAACCAGACAATCAGGCTTTTGTGAATTTTGAATCTGCATGCATGCAAATTTAGGCGCAAGGTACGTGGGAGAGAATGAACTGAATTGATCAGTACTTTTGCATAAAAATGGACCAACTGCTGATTCATGCAAGATCACCTAGGCTGTTGGTCATGTACAAGTCTCAACAACAACTTGAAGAATCAATACCGCAGCTGAAGAGCGCGAGGGGCGCACTGTAAGACACAACAACCGCCCCACCATTCATCGAGGAGCATGGGAGAGAAGAAAAGAGGGTGAACCAGGCAACGTCATTAGAGCCAAAAAATCCAGCGCAGCATAAGAGTGAGGTATGGTACAGCAGAGAGGGAATTCTTCATGCATTCAAACGGGTCTCACTCAATTCAATCCAAAAACTCATCTCACACTCTCCGAACGGATGCAGTCCCCAACATGGAGAGATCATGCATCACAAACGGAAAAGCAGACGGAAAGAAAAACGAGAGAGAGAGAGAGGCCGACCTGTCCACCAGAATCCCCACGAGGACGCCGCCAATGTTTCCGATGACAGTCCCGAAGAAGGCAATCAGCCCAGCCTGAGTCTGGGTGATCTGGGGCTTCAGTACCTGCAGGCACGCAGGCACAAGGGGGAAGGGAATTGAGGGAAGGTCTTTTTGCTTTTCTTTGCTCTCTCTACATCCTTTATGTTATGGTTCGCACATTAGAAAGCAATCGGGAGGGAAAGGGGGGGAGAGAGCCAGAGACAGACAGACAGACAGACAGACACACACACACACACACACACAGACACACGCACAGAGAGAGAGAGAGAGAGAGAGAGAGAGAGAAAGACAGAGACAGAGAGACAGATAGACACACACACACACACACACACACACACACACACACACAGAGAGAGAGACAGAGACAGAGAGACAGAGAGACAGATAGACACACACACACACACACACAGAGAGAGAGAGAGAGAGAGAAAGAGACAGAGACAGAGACAGAAAGGGAGGGAGAGAGAGGACGCTTCTGCAAAGGAGAAGAGGTGAATGTATAAAGGTAGAAGAGACAAAGAAAATAATGGCATCCAATTTCTTTCTTCCATTTCAGCTTTCCATCTCTGTTATTCTGTCTCCTTTTCTTTCTCTGAGGGATCACGACGCGCAGCCAACTGTTGAAGCACCGGAAATCCTTTCAAACCATCCGTTCGTTCTTTTCCCGCCCACGCACCCACTTTTCTGACCCTCCCATGTCCCTTCCCCTCCTCACAAACACGCACACCGCTTCACATTCATCACGACCACTTCAATCCGATCGCGCGTCTTCGAATTCCCCCCCCCCAGAAACCAACTCAGTACCAACCTGCGGGAGGTTTGCAGAGAGGGAGGCTGCGAGTCCCGTCACGAGTCCGAAGGGAACGAAGAGGACGAGAAGACTCCGGTTGGAGAGGATCTGACGGACCTGCACAAACAGACACACACACACACACACACACACAGACAGAGACAGAGAGACAGACACACACACAGACACACACAGACACACACACACACACACACACACAGAGAGACTGATAGACACAGACAGACAGACTGGAATTTATGAACGATTCCATCATAATGCCATTGCGGCACATTCCATGATCCTGCAGCTACACTTGGAGCAATCAAGTCTGATCTTCTTTCTGAGAGGGCGGAGAGGCAGACGGACCTCACTGCAGAATTCCACAAAATCG
>JAHBMJ010003408.1:0-11067 GCA_018398765.1 Chromera velia | reverse complement strand
CAGCAGCTCAGCATTCAGCCTTGGGGGGGCTGAAAAACTGTCACAGCTGTGTCTGCACGTCCGAATTCTCAAACCCAAAGGAAAGCTTTCGAATAGACATCTCGGATTCCAAATTGTACGGTTGATCACTCCGTGAAAAAGAAAAGGATGCGCCTGATGAAGCCCTAGTGAAAGGCAAATCGGCGTAGAGAGGCGCGCCAAGCCAGACCAACGCGAGACTGACAAAACATAAAGGCACCAACGCGCAGCGGCACCGCGCACCGCGCAGTACGAGCGAGGAATTGAGCGAATTAAATGCATGGAAAGCGATATACATCTGATTGAATTAAGCCGCACAAAAAGCATGCAAAGAAATGAAACCATAGATGATTGAAGTAGATCATTGATGGAAAGGCGTGAACGTACTTGGACTCTAATGGAACAGACTTACCCACGTAGGAAAGACCTATAAGCCCTAAAGTCTCGTCAGACAGTTTCAATTGTGTAATATTGTTTCACTTAGTTGTACAACTTCTTCTGGCGACAGATAGACATAGCGGGAAGGCCCTAGCGCGGAACATATCAATCAATCAATCAAAATCAATTCTACTACATCTATAACTACATCACTGGCACTAGAGTTTTATATAAACTATATAATATTTTAGATCCAATGTTTACCCCAATGATCTTTAATGTACTGTCAGAACTTTGGCTCCATGATGATGCACCCCTATTTTGACCCCCCGACGTCCTTCGAAGGTTCCGATGTGAGGGCCTCCCCCGCGTTCCACCGAATGCAGTCCCTGTACCTCACCGCACTCCCCCCAAAAATGTCCAGAGCACTGCCAATGGTCAGATCCACACACCCATTTGAGAGACGCTCGACACGCGCAAGGTCTTCCACACACCGTGCACCACCGGCGTACGTGACGGGAATAGGACTCCACCTGATCGATCGATTGGCAGAAAGAAACAAAGAAAGAAACCCATTCAAAATCCACCAAACAAAGAAAGTGTCGATCCGAATTGAATTGAACAGATAGATGAATGAACTCCAAGAAAACAGGATGGCGACATGTACAGATTCAAAGAAGAGAAAAGTGAGTGACAAATCCGGAAACAAAAAACTACCCATTCAGAAACGCCTCCACAACTCTGCATGTCCACACCCTCTAGCCCATTCCCTCTTCCTTCCGAACCGACCAACTGACCTGCCTAAAGCTTGGACGAGCTCCTCATCAATTCCTCTACACAATCCTTCGACATCTGCGGCATGGACCAAAAACTCCACGCAAAATTCCGCAATCCTCTTCAACACAGATGGAGACAGACGAAGGTCCGCCAGCGTCTGCCACTTGTTTGTCGCCACTTGCCAACATAACCTCGTTCCGTCTTCCAATAAAACAATTCCATCAGACTCTCCGCTGCCTTCCTTTGCTTCTGCCTCTCCCACAAGAACCCTCCTACAAGATAAATCAACTACAAGCCGCTCCTTGCCTATTCGGGTTGACAGATCTCGAAGTCGATCGAAAGAAAAAAGCGTACCCCCTTCAGTAAACAGAAACGAAGTCACGATCACATGGCTCGCCCCGGCAGACAGCCACTCCTCCGCATTGTCAGAGACGATCCCCCCCCCCACCTGCATGCATCACGAATGAATGAATCTCTTAATTTCAGAGTTTTGATGGATGCCTTTTCAGTGTCAAAGATTCAACCACCTGTACAAACGATGGCAACGCACACTTGCCCTGATGTAGACAGTTAAATCTGCACTTGCACCTCCTTACACCCGCAAGTACTCAAAAAACCGAAACACCAATTCATGGAAAGCCGGCATGCTCGTAGCTCGGAAGAGGTGAACCCCCCCCGCGTGAGCGAACACAGAGGGACGGAGGAGGGAGAAAAGGGGCACGGGAGGCAGGGCGAAAGTGACAGAGGAAAAGAGGAGGCAAGAAGGATACGATGAGAGTGAAAAAGGGGAACAATGCGACGAGGCCTGCGGTGTATGTGAGATGAGTGCGAGTGCATCAGCCGAATGACCTGAAGGCCGTTCGGCCAAGTCGCCAGCGCCTTCCTGGCTGCTTCGTCATTCGCAGGGTTACTCCCTAATTTGATGACGTGACCGCCTACACAATTGTCGTCTTTGTACATCTGCGCAAAGTATTCCGCTCCTTCGTTTGCCACAAAGTTTGTCTTGGGCTCTTCCGCTCCCCCGTCTCCTCCTGTCCCTTCTACTTTATCTTCCTTCTCCACAGCAACTGCGTCATCTGCTTTCAGAGAGCCTCCCACAATTTGCTTCACCTTTCCCCCATGCAAGTCGATACAAGGCCGAAACAGGCTTCGCCTTCTGGAGACCTCCATTGAGCTCCACAGATGGCACACAGCAAAGGAGACGGGACCAGGTAGGAGGAGACGGCAACTGAAGACCAACTGTGCGGCTTCTGTCGTGGGTCCCACCCAGAGTGCGTTCCAACCGGTTCCGTAGTTTTAGCTAGCAAAAGCAAATTGGTGGGTCAGTGGTGCGAACACTCAGCATGCGATGTAATAAATATGTGTCCCGACAGCTGATCGATGTGTGAGCTAGCTGCAAACTTCAGGGCAAAGCACGCGTCTGAGGGTGCATGGATCTCATGCAGCTAGCTGCCATGCACCCCCCGCCGCGCGGGGCGCGCGGCCGCCATGCATGCATGCCCCGCCGATTGAGTGCATGAAGAACCGCCGGATCGAAAACTGAAAACGGGCGCGTCACTGCTTTTCTGCTGAGAAAGCTTGATATCAACCTGCAATTCTGTGTGAACGTATATACTATCAGACTTGAGGGGAAGCAGTAGGGATTTTCATCACCCTGCACGCTAGACCAGTTGCGGGGCTTTCGGTACCGAAGTGGCTGGGTTCAAAGCTCTGAGACGCCGAGATATCCTGAGGTCGGAGTGGAGCCGTCTCCTTCCTTTGACTCTCCTTTCTCTTCTTTGCTCTCCTCTTTCTGGGCGGTAATTCTGCACTGGATGTTCGGCCTCGATTAGCTCTCATATTCCCTTTTTGAGGTAAAGTTTTCCGCTGGCCCTCCAACAATCTGTCATTTTTTCTGCCTCTCTCCGACTGTCGGGGCGAGGGAAATTTAAGTTTTGAAGGAGTCGCACCGTCTGCAGAGACCCGTTTACACCTTTCCGTGCCCCCTCTCAAATAAATTCCAATGGAGGGTGATTTTGAGTCTCACAGGAAGGAGCTGGAGGCCCTGAAGGAGCAGGATCCTGACTTCTACAGGTTTCTTTTGGAAAACGACAGAGAGCTACTCGAATTCTCACAGCAGCAGCCAGAAGGCAGCGACGACGAGGAAGCAGAAGCCCCGGCAGTGGACAGAAAAAAGAAGGGGAAGAAGGGAAAGGCAGAGGCAGAGGAAAAGGAGGATGACAGAGACGAGGCTGGAAAGAGGAGACTGACCCTCGAAAGAATCGAACAGATCAGAGCGAGTGCAATTGAGAAGAAGACGATGTATGGATTGAAGCTTCTGGTAGACGCATACCGTTCAGCCTGCAGAGCCCAAGAGGCAGCCCCTGACAATGACATGATAGAATTGAAACGTTCGGACCAAAAGACGAGAAAGAAGAAGGAACGGGCAAAGAGGGACGGGGGTCAGCAGAAACATTCGGTTTCGAAAAAGGAGACCACCTACGTTGTTGATGACGACGCAGCTTTCGAGAGGGTTGTTGACCTGACGGTCACCCATTTCTTTCCGCTCATCGATCACCATACACAGAGCGCAGGCAAAACAAACACAAAGGGGGGGGGAGACGGAAAGGAGAAGAAGGGAAAGAAAAAAGGAGACAAAGGAATGCCCTTTGGGGATCTCCCAAGTTCCTTTTCCGCATGGAACCGTCTCCGTTTTTTTGTCAAAGTGTTTACTTCCGAAACCACCCACCTGATAGCACAAGTCGAGGCTAATGCTGAGCTATCGGAGAAGCTCGTTTCTGCCTTCTCAGATCCCCAACACCTCAAATTCGTTCTCTCGCTCGGTGACCTCCCTTGTGAGAGACTTGTAGCGCGTCTCTGCAGATCGTGGGCCCTCTCAGGGTTTGAGGCCACGCGATTTGCGGCATTTCTCGCTCTCCGTAGTCTTGCGGCACTCTCCGCCCTCCCAGAGTATTGCCTGGATGGCGCGGGGGCTCGGAAGAAAAACGACCAGAGAAGCGACAACCTGATCGCTGCTCAACAGGTCAGCGTCTCGACTCGCGCTGTCTCTCTGTCTGTCTGCCTGTGTTTCTTTCTTTTGCACTTCCTTGCCTCACAAATTCTTTCCTTGATTTCCTGTCTTCAGACAGAAGAAAGGGAGGGAGGAAGGAAGGAAGGAAGGAAGGAAAAGTAAGGCAAAGTTGAAAGAAGCGTTTGCGGTTTTTTCCGTACTAGTGGGTTTGCTCTTAGTGCAGAGAACTACAAAACACTCTGTCCGTCGTCTGCATTCACACCACAGTCTTAATTACCGACTCAGAGAGAGAGAGACAGAGACAGAGAGAGAGAGAGAGAGAGAGAGAGAGAGAGAGAGCGAGCGAGAGAGACAAACGGGCCGCCCCAGAGACCCGATGGCAATTAGTCTGTCCAACCTTCTGTCTCCTTCGCCGTCGCCCTACGCCTTGCTGTTCCGTTTCTTGAAGTATGGGTTTGCATGTCAGTGTGTTTTTTTGCATCTTTGGGTCGATGGATGGGTGGATGGATTGATGCAGGTCCAGAAACTTCTGCACATGATGTACAAGGCGTACCTGACGGCTTCTGGCCGGATGGGCTCCTTCCGGTCTCATGTGTTCCTGCGATTTCTGGAGAACTGTCTGGTGGAAATGCTGAGCGTTGATGAGGGCCTGGCGTTGAGGTTCTCTTTCGGGGCCATCAGACAGATGGCGTCGGTCGTGCGGAGAGCGTGCAACTTCAAGGGTCGGTCGGTCATGCAGAGAGACAGTGAAATGAATACAGAATTTCTGTGAAACAGAATTCTGTATGAAAAAAAAAGGTGCAACTTCAAGGATCGGTCGGTCATGCAGAGAGATCGACAGTTATTAATAAATGAAATGCTGGGGCGGAGAAGGTGTTTGCGTGTCCGGGAAAGGGATAAAGGCGAAAGTGGAAGGAAAGCGGACCGATGTGCGCAGACTTGTGTGTCTCACTAAATTGTAACCATTCAACCTTGGCTACCGCCAAAAACCCATCGAAGCTTGGCCACTGCTTTTGTAAGGTCTCCCCTTCCCTTCTTTTTTTTTTTCTGTCGTTCTTCCCGATTCTTCAACGTCTCTCTCTGCCCTCCTTTGTTTGTTGTGCTGTCTGTGTCCTCAGGTGAGGGTGCGGCCTCGAGAAGGAAGAAGAGCGGCGGAGAGGGGGGCCAAGAGAAGGCAATGAAGAAGAAGGTGAGTTGAGTCAACCAGCACGTCTCTTCTTTCTGCGTCACGGAGGCTCTGCGACTATGGGTGTGTGTGAGAGGGAGAGAGAGGCAAAGCTGGAGAGTAGGTCTCCGAGGACTTTGTTGACTCTCTCAGGAAATGCAAACAAACAGAAATCCATCTAGAGGATCGCAGCCGACAGGCTCTTTGGAGAAGAAAAAGAAGGGAGGGAGAAAAAAACGAGGGATGGAAAAAAAAGAAAAGCGCTTCCTGGAGGGTGGCTTGTCGAAGCCTCGATCTTCCTGCATGGTTTCTCAGCACGCCACTTGTTTCGACCTGATTTGCCCTTCCATTCCATGAATGACGCACGCAGGTTCGTGTTGCAGAGGACGTCAACGTGGCGATCTTCTCCTGGCCGTTCATCGCCTCGGCCCGCCTCCTCGCACGGGTCGTCACGTGCTCCCCCAAACAGCAGCAGACTGTCCAAGCATCATCAGGAGGAGGTAAGAGAGACAGGCCAAGGGTGGCAACAGTGATCTTCTGCCTGCTGCGGGGTTTGTTTCATCAGGAGAGGAAGAGAGACGCTGGATAAGAATGTTGCGCGATGACATGTGTCTGTGATGCTTGATTGTCGGAGAAGGGGAAAGAAGAAAAAACGGATAAATTTAAAAACTTTGTAATCCCATAACAAAAGACTATAGAGAAAAAGGGAGCTGGCAGCAAGGTTAAACAATTCATCGCAAATCCTGTTCTGATAAATGTTTTGTAAATGGAAAAGTAGAATCATACACGAACAAGTGCACTGTTTTTTACATAGGCGATGAATGTTCACAACAAAGCAAGACAAGGCATCACAAGAAGAAGTGTGTTAAGAGAGAACTGGAAGTGAAAAACATTTTCTTTGCCCTTCTCTTTCACAACAAAAAAGCCGTCCGTCTGGTAAGGCTCTGTCCTCTTCTTCCGGTCTCTCTCTCTCTCTCTCTCTCTGCATGTCATCTGCACTCTCACAGAGAAGCCTGCCCATGAGGGACGCACTTCGGGTCTTGTCCTTCAGGGAAAGCTCGAGCGCAAGAGTAGCACAAGCAGTAGAAGCAAAGCTATTCACAACAAAAACACGGAGACCTGCCCTCCCTTTATCTGTTTGTTTGTTTGTGCAGGGAGTCCGCTGCCCAACAGGGAGGGCCTGCGTTCCCTGGTGTTCCCTCTGTACACTGTGCTGGGGGCTGCGATCAAATTGAGGCTGGGGCAGACGGCGTTCTCCCCCTTCGTTTTCCACCTCCTCGAAGTTCTCAACAAAGTCTCCGAGGCCTCGGGGGTCAGTCAGGCAGGCACTCAGGCAGTCAGGGCTTATGGGGTTTCTATTCTTCTTTCATTCTCTCATTTCTTCTTTCATTTCTTTGTGTTGTGCAAGCACATCTTTGGAAGAGGGGAAGGCTGCCTGCCGACGCGTTCATGCATGTCAGCTTGCTGGTCCGCCCGTTGCTTTCGCTACTTGCCCAAGCAGTGCTTGCTTTTGCTTTGCTCGACTTCTCTGTTGTTGTCTCCGTCTATTCGTCTCACTTCATTTCTCGGTTTTCTCTGCCCGCTGTTTGTCACCCCGTTCTTCTTCATTCCGTACATGTCGTCGCTTCTTTTGAGATTTGGGAAGCATGCATGCGGTTTCTTTGTCTTTGCGTCCTTTCTTTCTCCCTCTCTTTCTCCCTCTCTTTCTCTTTCTCTTTCTCTTTCTGTCTGTTTGTCTTTTACAGATTTACATCCCCATCTCCTCTCTGCTGCTGACGCTCCTCGAGTCTCTGGAGAACATGCTCGACACCAACGTGCACAGCGCGACCTCAGAGGCCAGGAGACAGCAGGGCAACAAGAAGAAAACCAAGGCCCCCCCCAAACCTCCGGAGTTGGTAGTCACCCTTCGACTCAGGCAGGAACATTTGAAACAGGTCGGTCGGTCGGTCGGTCATGCAGGGCGGAAGGGAATGGAATGAGCGTGAGCGGGGAAGAGGACAATTAAAGGGTGCAAGACAGAAGGAAGCAAGTAAAGAAGGGAGCAAATGGCAGGAAGAAGTTATTCTGTGCAACGAAACAGAAAGAGACGGGGCCGAACAGATAGAGACGGACGAGCACTAGACTGACAGATGGACAGACGGAAATGATCTCACCTCGTCTTTCTTGTTTTTTGATTGAGTCACCCAGGTTTTCCTTTCAACACAGGCAGAACACGGCCCCAAAACTTCATCGTCGCCAATCACGTTGAAGGGGACGAGACACCATTTGACTGCAGAGTGGATTCCTTACTCACTCAGATGCGCCTACCCCTTTCCTCTCCTCTACGCTAAGTGGTTCTTCCCTTCGTTCAGTCAGTCACGTTTCTTCCATGCACTCATTCCATTTGTGCTTGTGTGCGTGTGTGTGTGTGTGTGTGTGTGAACACCGCTGTCTCTCAGATTGCTGTTGCTGAGAAACTGCTGGAGCGTTTGATCTTTCTGATCATCGACCACCTCGGCCTCCTTGCCAGACACCCCTCCTTCCCTGAGGTCTCGGCGCCCTTAGTTGCCCCCCTCCGAAAGGCCTCCAAAGCAGCCAGGTCGGACGCTGTGCGCACGTCCCTCCGGTCGGTTCTCCGCTTGATTTCTGAATCGGGGGACGTTGTTCGAAAGCTGCGGTCGGGTATGTCCGTGAGAGGGGAGACAATAGGCGTCTTGTTGGTTCTTCCTGCTACACAGGTTCCTCTTGCAGTAGAGAGAGAGAAGAGGTGGGAGGAGAGAAGAGAGGGGGAGAGGAAACTCCTGGAGGCCCTCGAGGAGGGCAGGAGACTGCAGAGGGAATTGGAGGCGAAGGAGGAGGCGGAGAAGGGCCTCACACCAGCACAGTTGAAGAGACGCAGACAGAAAGAGAGGCGAGAGGAGGAGGCTGCAGCCTCTGGCAAAGGTCTGAAGAGTGAGGAGGAAGAGGAGGACGATGTTGAGATGGGGGGGGAAGCGGAAGAGGGGGGAGAAGAGGACGAAGACGAGGATGAGGGGGAGGAAGACAGCGAGGGAGAGGATGTCCTTGTGCCTTTTTCCTTCGATGCAGATGCACATGAAGAGGAAGAGGAAGATGGGGAAGAAGAGGATGGAGAAGACGACGAGGAAGAGGAAGAGGAAGAGGAGGGAATTTCTGCAAATGGAAGACGCCAGCCGGTGAAGGAAGAAGAGGAAGAGGAAGATGAGGACGAGGATGAAGAGGAAAGTGAAGCAATGAGCGAAGAAGGCGAAGGGGAAGAGGACGAAGACGAGGACGAGGACGACAGTGAGGGTGAAGAGGATGAGGGAGAAGAAGAGGAGGACGAAGAGGAAGAGGAAGAGGAGGACGAAGACGATGACGAAGACATGGAATGAAACGTTCTACAGCTAGTTCTACAGATTTTGTGATTATTTTAAAGCGGTATTGCATGCATCATGGAGCATAAGAATATACAGTCTTTTAATTATCCTATTATGCTTAGTGCATCAATGCGTTACAATAATTATATGTAATCTTCTAGCTAGACAGTCTGGTTATAGATTTGAAGGTAAATCTATCTATGTTTTTATTCATACAAAAATATATTTGAATTTATTTTAGTATATATGTGATAAGTGACAAGTGATTAGTGGTGCCCTAGAGCACTGTGATAGTGATACTGATAGTGATTTAATTGGTGTTCTAGATATGGCGCTGTCCCGCACTAATACTTAAGATGTAAAAACTCCTCGAATCAGCTACCTTAAGCTAACGCGCTAGCGATAACTATATTTTGACCCTTGCGGGATCACATTGCAGGTTCACACAAAATTAAAGTGACAACAAATTAACAAGCTCGATCAACACACCTAATTAAGGCATAGATTGATTGATACCGGCCAGATACACGACTGGAGAGACACTCAAGAGAATATTAAGGCCGACTTCTTCCGTAGCTTCTTGCATGAGCGTCCCCAACCGATTATTTCGTCAATTTAATTGCATGCACATGCATGCATGTGCAGTGAATTAAAAAAACAAAAAAAACTCTCTTATCGCCAAAAAACATGCATGCATGGAGATACAGACTCAGCTGACTATACATGGTGCACGCATGCACGGCTAATTCGGGGTATAAGCTATATAGGAAGCTCCTGGCACTTATGCAACCGTAAACAGTCAGGCCTTCCCCCACGGCATTCAAGAGTGTAAAGAAGAGTGAGTGAAAGTCGCTTCCAGGCAGCACACACTGACGAAGAACCCCAGTCGCTGCAACCACATCCGAAAATGCCGTCGCCCCTACCGATGAAATTCGTGACTGCTCCGGGGAGCATTGAGGTCAATTGGCAAGTCGCAGGTTTGCTCGGTCCTTTTGTGTCCACTTCTCCTTTCCACTCTTCTTGTTTCCATGAGGAGGCTTCCGTGCATACTCTTGCAAAGTCGTCAACCACCTTTAGAGCCGAAGAAGCAGTTCATGAATACAACGCGATGCAACACTGCAGCATATCAAATGACTGACCGTGAATTCGCCTCTGGCTTCAGACCTCTTCTTACCTCTCGTTGCCTGCAGGAGCGCCTTATTCGCGTTCCCAACGTCGTCTACGAGGACAGAGAGATTCCCCAGGAGCGCATTGAGTACAGGGAGAAGGTCGTCGAGAGGGTAGAGAAGATCGTCAGAGAAAAGGTCAAGTATGTCCCCAAGCAAATCATTGAGGAGAGAGTCCGGGAGGTTCCGAAGGTCAGGCTGCATGCGCTTTTGTCGCCCTGATGCTGCTCTTGTCCACAACAAGCATGCCAAGTGGCTGCATGAGCATTTCATTTTTGAAGCCACCGGGCAGCACTGAGCAACCAAGCAGAGCTCTCCCTTTAATGCGATGCATGCATTACCCGGCAACTCGATCTTCTTCATCAACCCCTGCATCCATCCATGCCACTAAACATGCTGCGTGACTGCATTGATGCCATTACGATTGGGTGGCCATCTGCAGTGCACTTCGAGCTAGACACGAGGGGGTCTTTCATGCATTCCCGTCGACTCCCTTGTACTGGATGCTGCACAGGCTAGCTGGATCAACTCTGCATTCTGACATTGAAGTCATGGCATGCACTCGATCATTTCTCTCTCTGCATGCATTGCTTGCTGCATCTACTTCCCCCTTCCCCACGCTGATGGAGGTTCATCGTTCCACTTAAGCAGTAGAGCTCCTGTCAGGATGTGATATCTTTGCAGTCGTTGTTACCAATGAATGAATTGCCACTCTGCAATTCAGTCAATATCCCCATCGCACGTACGCACTCACAATCGCACACAAGAATTCATATCTGCTTATAGAAGAAAAGGAGAGACATGACGTCTGTGTATTGATACAATGCGTCGGTGCAGGTTGAAATCGTGGAGGAAATAGTGGAAGTTCCAGAGATGAGGTTTGTGGAGAGGGTCGTGGAGGTTCCTCAGATCCAGTGGATGGAGAAGGTCGGTCGGTCGGTCGGTCGGTCGGCGGGGAGGGTTGCTTCCCTCTATGTATGTATGTATGTATGTATGTATGTATCAATATATTGATACAGGGAGATGGATGGATGAATGCGTGCATGTACCTTAGTCATGAATACATGCGACTGGAATCCGGGTGTCCAAAACGAAAATTCAGATGAGAAGAGGTTTCAGGAATTCAATGGAGAAAGCTTCGGGGGTTGAAGGGAGAAACGTGTGCGTCTTTGTGTGTGTGTGTGTGTGTGTGTGTGT
>JAHBMJ010003407.1:0-11037 GCA_018398765.1 Chromera velia | reverse complement strand
CTCCCCCTCCCCCCCCCCCCCGGTCCATCTCCACCTCCCATGACTTCTGAAAGGTCTCCCGAAAGTCAAAATCTCCCCCTCCTTGCAGGACCAGAATCCCTCCCTCGGACACAAACTGTTTTGCTTTCTCGGCAAACCCCTGCCTGAAAACAAGAAACTCATTGCCCCCCCCCGCACCCACCCCGACAATTACGACGCCAGACGGCCGGTTCGCCTTGAAGACGCGGCGATTCAATTCCTTGCCCCCCAGCTGGGCCCCGCCGTCCATGAGCTTCACTTGGTGTCCCGACTGGCCACCCGTACCACCTCTCGTGAGCACTCTATGAATGCTCACCTGCCAAGAGGGCTGCTCAGGGTCTGTGATGATCCTGACTGCCATGGTGGAGAGCAAAGCGTTCGCGTTTCCGGGCACAGTTCGGTGCAGGATTGAAGAAGACGGCTGGAGACGGCACGAGTTGGCTACGTCTCGAAATGAGCGTGCAAGGGTTCCGACAAAGAAAGACCTACTGCAGGTGAATTTTTGGTATACGTGCGCATCTTCTACAGACACGGTACAATTAATGAGTAAAAACGCATACCGGCCTGAGAGGCTGAGACAGATTGGGGGTTTAATAATGGCCCGGAAAGCGAGGCTGAGAGGGCACTTAACAAAAAATACACCCCCCAGACCACACATGCACAAACCCTCAATCATGAGTTTTGGACAATTTTGGACATGCTTTGGACGCGGGGCGGCGGGGGCTGCATGGTATTTCTGTCCGCGCGCGCCGGCTTTTTCATGTCTGATTTTAATTGATTGTCAAGCCACGCGCGCATGCACGCGCGCGCGACGCGCGCGCGGAAGGCGTCTCCCCGGACCGGCCCGAGCTCATCTCGTCTCCTGATTTGTCATGGCTTTTTGTGGCTGAGCTCGCATAAGCAGACGATCTCTTTAACATCGATACTCGCAGTTTTGGATTCAGATACTCCTACTGTATGCTCCTCTTTTGACTCTCTGTTGTGATCGGTGTCGTGTCTGTTCGTTCGTTCTTCGCTCCGAGGGTGACTTGGGCTTGCAGCGTGGCAGACTGATCACGAAGGTGTCACAAGTATCCGTATCTCTGTGTCCAAGATGGGAATGGTACAAGCGCGCCAGGTTGTGTATGGCAAGCCTTCTGAAGAGGAGCCGGTTGGGCCGCAGCACACGCGCCCATACAGGTCCGTCCACTGCCGGAATGGAGAGCTGGCTGCCTACCCGTGTGGCCCTGATGGGACCCCATTGAAGACCAGCTGGGAGTGGTTTGCAGCAGCCCGAGCACGGAACGGGTCGATGCATTTCACAGGCACGCGCACGAAGAATGAAGACGGCAGTTTGGGGGATTTTGCATGGCGGACTTATGATGAAGTGGGGAAGGACGCAGACAGCTTTGCGGCTGGTTTGGTGTCGTTGGAAGCCTGTCCGTCTTTGTCCTTTGAGGACGAGAAACGAGCCTCTGAGTTCTCTTTTCTCGGGATCTTTTCCCGAAATAGAGAGGAGTGGATGATTGCTGCACTGGCAGGGTACCGCCAGGCATTCACCCTGGTGCCTCTGTATGAGACGTTAGGGCCCGAGACGGTGAGATTTGTGATCAATCAGACCAAACTGAAGACCGTGTGTGTGGAAGGAAACAGCCTCAACGCACTCGTAGCAGCAAAGCCCGAATGCCCCTCTCTTGAGCTTGCCATTCTCTTCGATGCACCGAGCGACGAAGTGAAGAAAAAAGCCGAAGAACTAGGGTTGAAACTTATGACCGTGCCAGAAGTGATTGAGGAAGGGGCCAAGAAGCCGGTCGCCCCCGCTTCCTGCGATACGGAACAGATCAACACAGTCTGCTACACCAGCGGCACGTCGGGAACGCCCAAGGGGGCGATGCTCCCTCACAGATGCTTCGCCTCCAACATCGCCGCCCTCGATCTGGCGGGGTCTGACACCGAGGGCGGGGGGCTGGTGATCACCCCGGACGACGTGCACCTCTCCTACCTACCTCTGGCACACGTGTTTGAGAGACTCGTGGTGGAGTATGTGGTCTTCAAGGGTCAGTCAGTGCGTGCGTCAGTATGTGGTCTTGAAGTGTCAGTGAGAATGTGCGTCACGTTACTGCTGCCAGCTGTGATCAGTTTTTCACGTTGCGGTGCAGCACTGACCGTGTACGTACTGTGTCGGCTTAGGCGGTCCTCTTTGGGGGGGGTCCTCCGATTCTGATGTTGTCGTTTGAGTGAACCGCTCTGCATGGTCTCTCTTTGTCCGTCCGTGTTCCACTTTAATGGGATGATTGATTGTGCTTGTCTGTCTGTGCGTCTGTATTGTGTGTGTGTGTGTGTGTGTGTGTGTGTGGATTTGTCTGTGTCAGAGCGTTTGATTGCATTCGTTCTCTGACTGTAACACACAAACCCGAAAATAATGAAAATGCATTCATGCAGGAGCTCGCATTGCCTTCTATGGGGGGGACACGCAAAAACTTCTAGAGGACGCGACTCTCCTGAAGCCCACTCTGTTCATCTCAGTGCCCAGACTGTACAACCGAATCTTCGACAAGGTCACCGCCAAAGTGAAGGGACAACCTGGATGGAAACAAATGGTCTTCAACACAGCCGTCACTTACAAGGTTCGTGGGGTTTCGTTGTCTCTGAAAGGGAGGAAAGGGGCGCTGTTCGACATTTCGTTTCCGTATCTTCTGTTTCTCCTTCTTTCCTCGTACTTTGCGCATGCATGTATTAATAATTGCCGGCAAGGGGTCTGTTTTCGGTTGTGTGTGAGAGAGGGCGTCTCTATCGTGCTGTTGTGGGTTTGTGTGAAGAAGAGGTGGCGTCGGCGTCTCTTCTGTCTGTTACTTTTTCCATTTTCGGTATCCGTCTCTGCCTTTTTCTTTCTCTTTCTCCACGTACACCCTCTCTTTATGTGTGTGTTCGCATGCCCCGTGTGTGTGTGTGTGTGTGTGTGTGTGTCCGTTTCTAAGTGCATGCAGACGAGCAAGTTGAGGGGTTCTGGAGTTCCCGAGTCTCTGCTTGACTCGGCCGTCTTCAAAGAGACCAAAATGGCCTTAGGCGGAAGGGTAAAACTGATGGCCACAGGGAGCGCCCCTCTGGCAGCCAACGTGCACGAATTCCTCAAAGTCGTTCTCTGCTGTCCTATCTTGGAGGGGTCAGTGTTTGTATGGATTCATTCTCATACAGAAGACAGAAAAGACATGTATGAAAATGAATCCTCAAAGTCGGCCTCTGCTGTCCTATCTTGGAGGGGTCAGTAAGTGAGTTAATCAAATGGACTCCCCTGAATAGGACTCTTTTTTGTCTCCATGTGCTGTTACTGGTCCGCGTGTCTTTGCCAGCGTTTCTTTCTGCGTTGTGTCTCTCCGGCAGTCTGTCTGAGTAGCTTGCAAGGGGCTCAGATTGTCCCGTTCTTTCTTTCTTTCTTTCTTTCTTTCTTTCTCTTTCTTTCTTTCTCTTTCTTTCTCTTTCTTTCTTTCTTTCTTTCTTTCTTTCTCTTTCTTTCTTTCTTTCTTTCTTTCTCTTTCTTTCTTTCTTTCTTTCTTTCTTTCTCTGTCTTTCTTTCTCTTTCTTTCTTTCTTTTTCTTTCTTTCTTTCTTTCTTTCTTTCCTTCCTTCCTTCCTTCTTTCTCTCTCTCTCTCTCTCTCTCTCTCTTGCTTTTCTTTCTCTCTTGCTTTTCTTTCTTTCTTTCTTTCTTTCTTTCTTTCTTTTCTTTCTTTCTTTCTCTTTCTTTCTTTCTTTCTTTCTTTCCTTCCTTCCTTCCTTCCTTCCTTCTTTCTTTCTTTCTTTCTCTCTCTCTCTCTCTCTCTCTTGCTTTTCTTTCTCTCTTGCTTTTCTTTCTTTCTTTCTTTCTTTTCTTTCTTTCTTTCTCTTTCTTTCTTTCTTTCTTTCTTTCCTTCCTTCCTTCCTTCCTTCTTTCTTTCTTTCTTTCTCTCTCTCTCTCTTTCTCTCTCTCTCTCTCTCTTTCTCTCTCTTGCTTTTCTTTCTCTCTTGCTTTTCTTTCTTTCTTTCTTTCTTTCTTTCTCTCTCTCTCGGCAGACTAACTGCACGATTTGGCATTTCTCTGTTTGTGGTCTTTGCTTTGTCGCACCTGTCCCTTTCTTTCCTCTCCACTCTTTTCCCCAGTCGGCATTGGAGTCCGGGTCTCTGCCTGTCTACAGAGGGTTTTTTTCCATTGCGGCTTTTTACGGTGCTGTCTGTCGGTGTCGCTGTACGTGAGAAAAGCAAGAGAGAAACGGTCTGTGTGTGAGTGTCTATGTCTTCATGCCTGTTTGTGTGCATGAATAAGTAAGAGAGAGAGAGAGAGTGTGTGCGTGTGTTGCAGCTACGGACTGACCGAAACTTGTGCCGCCACGTGCGTGACATCGAAGTTCGATCCTGAGGTCTGTTTGTCTCTCTGTCTGTCTCTCTGTGTGTCTGTCTGTCTTTCTGTCTGTCTGTTTGTTTGTTCGCAGACAGCGTGAGGTAAGGGAAGGGAAGGGAAGGAAGGGAAGGAAAAGTTCCGTTGTGACAAGAAGAAAAGATTCCACTGGGCCAAAGTCTTTGAATTGTACTGTGTGACTGTGCCAAAGACTTCTAACTGCGTGCGTGCGTGCGTCAGATTGGAAGACGACCACTTCAGTTCAATTCAAGCAGCCATGCATCCCATGCAGGATGGTTCACCTCCGTGGTGTATCCTTTTTTTGAGTTCCCTCTTTGTGGTCCTCTTTTCCCTCTGCGTCTGCTTTTGTCCTCTCTTCCCTTTCGTGGTCTAGGAGGGAGGAAGAAGGAGGAACAGGGGGAGGATATTCATACCATGCTGACTCTGCTTGCATGCATATCTTGTCTCAACAGCCTTTGCCTGTGTCAGAAGCGCCTTTTTCATTTCCGAATGTCTATAATGGTTTGTTTTACTTCTCGTGCGCTTTTCACTGATGGGGGGGGACAAATTCATTGATTCATTGTCACTCACTGTATTCATTTCTTCAGGTGGGCCACGTGAGTAGCGTCCTTCCTCACGGTTTTCCATACATACATACATTTACATACAAACATACATTGTTACTGTATTCATTCAGGTGGGCCACGTGAGTAGCGTCCTTCCTCACGGTTTTCCATACATACATACATTTACATGCAAACATACATTGTTACTGTATTCATTCAGGTGGGCCACGTGGGTAGCGTCCTTCCTCACGCAGAGGTCAAGTTGGTCTCTGTGGAGGAGATGGGGTACACAGTGCATGACAAGAACGAACAGGGGGAAGCGCAACCCAGGGGGGAGATCAGATTCAAAGGCAACGCGGTGTTTGCAGGTAGGGGGGGGGGGGAGGACGCAAAGTGTGGTTCTATGCTGTCATTCAGAGGAGGAAGGCGTGTTTGGGAGGCAGGTGCGGAACTTTCTTTGCTTTTCTCGCTTCTGCTGCTGTTTTCTCGCTCTGTATCTCCTTCTACCGGTGCATTGTTTCCTTTCTTTTCATTTCCTTTCATCTGCTTTGAGGCTTTCTCAGAGACGTGAACAAGCATGCATGGATTCCGATCTGTATTCGACATGATGAGGAAGAATCCCATGCAATGCATTTCTTGCTTGCTGACCTAAATTTCCATTCAGGCTACTTCAGAGACGCGGAGAAAACGAAGGAAGCGTTCGACGACCAGGGCTGGTTCAGGACTGGAGACATCGGGTTGATTAGGCCGAATGGGGCCGTGAAGATTCTTGACCGAGCTAAGAACATCTTCAAATTGAGTCACGGAGAGTATGTGGCACCCGAGAAGATTGAGAACCTCTCCATCCAGGCGCCTCTGGTGGCACAGGTAGGGAGGGAGGTGGATGAGGGGGAAGAGTGGAATATCATTTTACTAAACATTATATCTTCACAGGTAGGGAGGGAGGTAGAAGGAGCCTGCATGAGAGGAAAGGATGCATGGGTCCTTTCCTTTTTCGTTCTTCCCTTTTTTGATGTGTGTTTTGTTCGGTTCCCTTTTTTTGTCGCCATGTTGGTGACGCCACACAACAAACAACCATCACAGCGTTTTTGCTTGTCCATCTCTAAATGTCTTTCTGCATGCAAGCCTTTTGTGTACCTGTGTTCGGAAAAAAAAGCAAGGTGTGATGGTGGCGGTGCCAAAATTGATGTATACATTTTTCATGAAAATTGTTCTTGGCCGCAGGCGTTTGTGTACGGATACTCGGACAAGAACAACGTCGTGCTGGTGGCAGTGCCGGACGCTGACGAGGCCAAGAAGTGGGCTGCCAAGGCGAAGAAGGAAGCGGCGACGGTGGCGTCCCTGTGTGAAGACGCGGAATTTGAGGCGGCGGCAATGGAGCAGCTCCAGGCGGCGTGGAAGGCTGGGGAGCTGAAGGGATTCGAGAAACCGAAGGCGATGTTCTTGTCGTCTGAGGCTTTCTCTGCCGAGAACGATCTTTTGACTCCGACTTTCAAACTAAAGAGACATGTGGCCCTCAAGAAATTCAAGATGCAGATCGACGCTCTGTATGCGAAGATTGGGGGTTGATGGATGGATGGATGGAGGCACACAAACGGGCGTCCGGGTGGGTGGGGGTGGCTAGAGAGAGGAATGAATGAAGGGCACTCACTATTGGAGCCAAAAGAGCTCCGCCGAGAAGAAAAACTTCTCTCCTTTCTTTCGTTTCCTTCTTCATGCCTTCCCCCTGGTCTAGGGTCTGTCTGATGTTTTGAGAGGGAGGGAAGAGACGTTTTGAAGAAACGGGAAGGGAAGGGGAGGGGAGGTGACTTGTGGTGTATAGAAGAAAATCTTTCTTTCTTTGTCTCTCTCTCCCTCTCTCTCTTCTCTCTCTCTCCCTCTCTCTCCCAATCTCTCTCTCTCTCTCTCTCTCTCTCTCTCTCTCTGTGTGTGTGTGTGTTGATGAGTCGACGGGTTGATGAGTCAATCCATCGTGTGCATGCGTGCTTGCGTGTGTGTGGAGAGACGGCACGCAAGAGCCTGTCTCATTCCGCCGGTTGGGTTTTAGAATTCGATTTTAACATTCATTGAGTCACGCAATTTCTCTTCAATTATTCTTCCTTCTTCAATTTGGTTTGGGGGGGAACAGGAAATAGAGGAGAAGTCTGCCTTTGCAGGGAAAAAGGAAGGAAGGGTGACTGACTGATCACGTCACGTTGTCTCTTTCTTTGTTTCTTTCTTTCTTTTTTCTGTCTCTATGCTTGTGTGTCCTTATCTCCTTTTCAGTCTGTCTTCCTTCCTTTCTCCCTTTCTTCCGTTTGTTTTCTTTGTGAAAGAACTTCTATCCGCAATTAGTTAGAGCAGGCAGGACAAGAAGAAACAGAACGAACCGCGTTTTCTCCGGTTCCCCATTTTATCCAGACGTCCGAATTTTGAAAGGAAGTCGAAAAATAGCTCAGCTCCGTTGAGGAAAGTTTCCGTTTGTGCTGCCTTTGTACCTTGAATTTGTTTTTGTTGTTGCATAGAGTAAAACGAGGAGCGATTTGAAGTTTCTGTCTGCCTCTTCGTCCGTCCCCTTTTTCTGTTTGTGATCGGTTAGTCAAATAATCATGAATGCTCCGCTGAGGGTGTGTGCTTCTTAATTGCTTCTTTCTGTCACTTTCGCCTCCCATTTCTTTCTTTCTCTTCAGCCCATCTTTTGGTCCAAGTATACATGAAAGAGTTTTGTGTCTTCGTTCGTTCGTTGACTCACTTGCCAGAAATATCGTTCTGCTTCCGTCTGATTTTTGTTGGCATGGTTTTTAAAAAAATTTTGCGTAGTCGTTGCATCAATGAAGTGTGAGGGAGGGACGGTCGTGTCGATTCGTTTGTGCGTGCGTCATTCCTGTATTGCGAGTACGGCTTATGTTTTTGTGCAAAGAAAGAATGAAGGCCTTTCCTTTCGTTTCTTTGACTTCCTTCTTCCCCGTTTTGCTTTTTGTTGTTTTGACTTGCTCTCTGGTCCTTTGCCTCTGCATGGAAGTTCTCCTGTGCATGCATCCCCTTTTTCTCACTCAATCATTTTGCCCTTTTGGCATTAATCTTTGAGATCGCTCGCGCGTCCATTTTTTTCTCTCTCCTGCTTTTTCGCCTTCTTGATTTTTCTCGTGACGCTCTGTCAGTGAATGTCAAAAAGGCATGACAGAGCATGAAGTGCACCTTTGTTAAATACAGAGTCAATTGTTGAAAGAGGGGATGAATGAATGAAAGAAAGTTCTGTTTCTTGACGTATCTGCTGGACTGACAATACAAGTGTCCAATCCTGTCCTCTTTTCCATCCGTGTTTCTTTTCTTGTCATGCGGTGCGCTTCTCAGCCTTCCTTTCGATGAGCCTGAAGGTCCTTCGTTGTGTTCTGTTTGTTCTCCTTCATGCCTTTGCATGCATGTGTCTTGCACGTGTGATGATGTGCGTGTCCTCTCCCGCCGTTGCGACGCTGCGTACTCTGGAGGGTTTCTTTAAATGCACTGCGTAGCTGTATGTCTCCAGGTATGTCTGTAGAGTGTGACCCCCCCCCCCCCCNCCCCCCGGCTCCCAAGGCAACCTTGGGCCCCTGGCAGGTGGCACCTGGAACTATAGTCGTGTAGTAGAGTCTTGCTAGAAGAATTGTTTCGTTTGCCTGCGCTGGCCCTGCAGAACCGTTCAATGCTCGGTCAACTTGAGATTTGCATCATATTGTGAACCTAAGTCGTGCCGAAGACGTAGGCATACTGATCGAGGCATGAACTGTCTAACGAACTCTAGTAAACTGTTTGCCAGCTTAAGAAATTGAAAAACTATAGCTTCAGCAGCTTTTTTATGTTGCTATAATTTGCTAAGATATAGTTTTTTTTATTTATATCGTGTGTTGCCGCCGAACACTAGACGCCTATTTATAGGCCGATGGTGATGGCGTATGATGATGATGATAATTAAACAGAAAAAGATTTGCATGAAAGTTTAGATATAATTAAAACACATTGATTCATTGAAGCAATATTTTATAAATTACTATCTTATAACGATAATTTTTGTTATAGAATATTTTTAATTTATCATGTCTTTTCAGAAGTGGAAATTACTGTGGAATTAAGAGTCTATAGGGAAGAGTTTGAAAAGAAACATTTGTTTCTACACCTAATTTTAAATTAGGCGCCGCACATAAAAACAAAGGGGGAAAAATTAAGCCTCCCCAACTTTTTTTTTAATAGGTTAAAAGTGAGGTGCACATTTTATGTAGAAAAGTAAGTTTGAGAGTTGGAACTAAATCAACTTGAAAAGTTTTTTTTTCTTTTTAGGAGCGCTTAAAGTAAAAGAATAGAAAAAAAAATTAGGCCTGGCCAACTTTTTTTTTTTTTTTTTCAAGTTCCATACTGCAGTGTGTGAGGCACCTATAGGTTCTAAACCTAGTTCTAAACCTGGTCGATTTGCAATTAAAACGCAAAAGCATTGAATATTTTAGTACTAAGTCAGAGCATAGGTCACAGCACATAATCTAGCTGTACTGAGAGCAGATATGTTGATTTATGGTAGAAAACATACATAAGACGTCATAGTCCATGTATTACCCACATGCAGTCCATCCATTACAGGACGCACTAGGCCATGCCACTAGCTGCCAGGTCTAGTGCCGGGGCAGCCGGGCGTCAATGTGAAGGTTTCTGTCCTGTAGGTTACTGCTCAGAACCAGCTCAGACCAAGGTCCGTGCAGAATCCAATTCATTTCTGACACGCCTAGTTTCAGAGTTCAAGTTTCTCTCTGGGCCTTCAAATAATCCTGAAAAGACCCGCACCGGATCATCAGTCTGTCTAACCCGATGGACCTCTGAACCCTGACTTCTATATCTTTCCTGTGGTCCTCCGACATGATGGCTGCTTTCTTGAACACCAGAAGAAGAGAGGCGGCGTCGACCCAAAGAAAAAGGGGGTCCGGGAGGGGGAATTTGTGCCGGGGGACGAAGGTTTCCCCCGTGTACGCGCACTCTCTTTCCTCCATGTCCCTTCTGAGGATGTCCCGCAGCCGTCCTTCCGACCTCTTCCGATCTAAACCCCATTTCTCTGTGGGGAGACGGGAAAGAAACAGAATTAGGGCCTGATCAAAAAAGGGCAACAACGAGTCACCACACACACCCGAGAAAAGAGGCAGCTGCCCCGTCAGACTCCCGACAGGACCACTACTGCAAGAGTAAAGGGGAGACAGACAGACAGACAGAGTTGTATGACTTCTTTCCATTCCAACATACTACAAGTCAAGAAAAAGAATCTCGAAGAAGACGAAAACAGAACAGAGACAGAAGAAGACGACAGACAGAAGTCTAACACAGAAAAGGGAGGCACTCTTTTCTCTTCCTCTTACCAGACACCATAGATTGCATGCGAAAGATCTTACTGAATGAATACAGGCATGCCGACCGTCCGTCTCGTCTCCCGAAACATGCACAAGCATGGAGACGATCGGTGACGTATTGACGCAAAAAGCGAGACAGACAGAAGAAAGGAAACCCACCCACTTCTCTTGATTCTCTTCACTCCTTCCAAATCTATATAAAAAGAAAGATTTGCACGAGATCTCCAGGCCTGCCTGCAGGTGGATCGACTCACCTTCTTGCCAAACCTCTGCAGGGTCTCTTAGCGGCGTCCCTCCTCCAACTCTCCGGACCCTCTCCCTTCAGTTGCCCCTCTCCTCTCTGTCCTTCTCTCTCTGCCTGTGACTCTGCTGCTGTGAGGACGTGTTTGTCACCACTGGTCCGTGAAAGAGAAGAAGAAGGCATTGCGAGAGGAGGAGCAGGGGACGAGGAGGATGCCCAGGCGGAAGCAGAGAAAAAGGACGACTTTCTTTTTAGCGACACCCCGTCTCTCCCTTCTGCTGCAGAGGAACTTGCACCGTCAACCCCCTCCTCTTTTGCACCTCCAGACCATTCGCACATGGTATCAGCTATATGATCCCCCCAACCGTGCTTGCTCTCCCACAGCCCCCCTGTTTGGTATTTCATCCCCCTTTCGAGTTCCTCGCCCGTCTCTTCTTTCTCCCTCCTCCCCCCAACAGAGACCTCCGACTTCTCCCCCTTGTCACCCCCCACACGACCCTCCCCCCCCTCCTGACCCAAGAA
>JAHBMJ010003405.1:2500-10216 GCA_018398765.1 Chromera velia | reverse complement strand
CCCCCCCCCCCCCTCCCCTATTTCACCACCCCGTGGCGAAAACTAAGGTGAATAAAGGTGAAAAGCTGTTTTTACACCGCCCCTTAGCTTAGTAATTTATAGTAATCAATTCAATTCAATCTAAAGCAATTTAGAGTAATTTAAAGTAATTTAGAATAGTGAACTAGGTAATTTGGAAAACTAAATTACTAATTTTGGTTAACCCTTGGAGGTCGATTTCTCGTGAATCATAAAGAGTTACACTATATGAATATAACAACAATTTACATAATTAACCGAAATGCATGCTAGGCGTCAGCTAAAGAAAAAAAAAAAAGATTGCCCAAAACCCTTTACTTTTCTCTTTTTCAGTCAAACAACTGTTGTTCATGTGTTGCATAAAGTAAGAGAGAAAGAAAGAAAAATCTTCTCCAGTCACTTACTTTTTTTTCTTTTTTTTTTCTTTAGCCAACGCCTAGAATGCATGTTAATATAAACCATACGTATGTACTGATACAATATCTATAAGTAGATCTATAACTTCCCGTTTACCTAAGTGAACTCTCACTCTGCTTGCACACGAACAAGACAGCAAACACGCATGAACTACAAAGTTGATTAGAAACTAGGTAATAATCTGCGGTAGAGCTACACAATTTAGCCAGCATTGAAGGCAAACCGTTGCGCATACGACAAAGAGGTCTGCAGAAACCGAGCAGGCGTGATGGACGTCGGCGCGGTGATTCTACGAGTTGTACTGCCTGTCCTTTTGAGGTGCATCATCCACCGATCGATCGATCGATGCATGTCCTTTCCTTCCGCAGAGAAGCTTGCATACAAACCGGTCAGCTAGTCGGATGGAACGAGATCGGACGCGCGCTTCTGCCATGCAACGCTGCATGCATGCTGGCAAAGACTGCATGCTTCTCCTTCCCCTCCCGTCCCTCATTTCCCACACCCAGGGAAAAGATCTCTCTTTCTCAAGCAGAGAAATAGGTCACGCAATTAGTTAGAGTTATTAATTTGTTTATGCCTGACAGGCAGGCAGCAGACACATCAGTGCGTAGGACGGATTGAAAGGAACGGAAGAAAACGAAGAAAGAAGATCCCTCGAAGAAGACAAATCAAAAGGAAAGGAGCCAGAGAGTCCGACGGCCTCTGAGGTCGACAGCCAGGCAAGTCCACCTCCAGGACGGTCTTTCTCTCTTCCCTTCACTTTTTCTTTGCTCCCCTCCCGATTTCACCCTTTCGCCTTGCTTTCTACCTGTGCGATTTCTTCCTTACTTAAGGAACGGGGGTTCCGGTAACGGCGGCGGTGTTCGTGGAGTGGGTGGAGAGGACCTGTCCGAGTTTGTCGTCCTTGATGACGACGTTGGCCTTGTAGGAGACGGGCTTCATGACGATGTCGTCGCACATCCTCTCAATGAGGGCTGCTGCGGTCTCCTCCTTCACAAACTCCTCGAAAGTCGGGATGGTGATGGTGGAATCGCTGGAGGCAAGGCTGTTCATCTCACCGATGAAGTTGGCGTCGGCGTTACCGAGAGGAACCACGATCAGACGAACACCGGAACCGACAAGGTCCTGGGCGGCGTATCTGGTCATGTCACGAGCACCAGGCTGGCAGCATGGGTAGCCGTCAGTGAAGAGCATGACGGTCTGCTTGGCGCCCTCAGCCGCTCTGCCGCCCTCGATAAGGAGGTGCTGTGCGTGAGCAAGAGCCATGTGAGTGTTGGTCACTGAGCCCATCCACTCGCCCTGCATGGTGCCTGGGTAGAGGCGGTTGATCTCGTCCACGTCGTCCGTGAGAACGGAGTAGGTGGAGGTGCCGTACGAGAAGATAACGGTACCGAGCTGAAGGGATCAGACAAGGACACAGAGGAAAAGCGAAGAAAATTGGGTAACAATAATATGAGAGAAAACGGCATCAAAATCTTAAGATTCGCGACAAAGCAAGCGAAAGAAAGGAAATCGTGAGGACAGCGTTTTCTCCCTTCTTTTACGCAGACGGCAGAGTGAATGAAACGCCGAGAGAGCAAAGCGGAAGGGTAGACAAAAGGAAGAAAGAACACATGCAGAACATGTGATGGAAAAAAAAGAAGCGGACAGCCCGAAGCACAGTGCGAAGACGGACATAAGAGAGGACGCCCTACCAACCTTAACGTTAGCGTAGTTCATCTGATGGGCGACGGCGCTGACTCCCTTGACGACCTCGGGCCAGTTGTAGTACCCGATGGACCCGGAGGAGTCGACAACGAGCACGACGTCCATCTTGGTGTTACAGATAGGAACACCAGGAGCGCAGGTGCCGGTGTTGCAGTCAACGATCTCGTACCTCTGGGGGTTGCGCTTGCCGGGGCAGGTACCGTCACCGATGGCCTCGGTCTTGACGTGCTTCTCTCTGTACTGGGTGCCACCACCGCAGTAGGCAGTGCAGTCAGAGAACTCGGTCCATTCTGTCAACTCGCACTCGGCATCGCAGATACCGGCGTTGCAGTCAGCAGACTGCTGGAGAGCGGGACAGGCAGTACCACCGAACATGGGGGGAGTGACAACAGATCGGACTCTGTAGTGGACTCCCATTCCGCACTCGGCAGAGCAGTGAGACCAGGGTCCGAAGGGAGAGACCTGCAGGCAGCAAGCGGGGGGGGTGACAGAAAGAAAATGAAGAAAGTGACTGCCAGCAGGAGAGGAGTTGAATTACGCATCTGAAAATTTTCCACCGCACACACACACACACACACACACACACACGCACACACTCACACCCTCACACCTAGACACGCACCCTCACACACACACGCACACAGACACACACACACACGCGCACACGCCCTTCCTCCTACCTGTACACTTCAATACGAAAAAGACTTCCACATGAACGCAGTTACAAAGAAACAACCCGGACAAAGAGATTCGCCAGCATTCCGCTCACCACAGTAAGAGAAAGAATGCTAACGGTATGAAAGAAAGAATGCAAGAGGGGCAGCCCTCCGGCCTCAGGCGGACGAACTGCCAAAACACATACCGTTCGACGGAAAAACGCATCGTAAAGGGGTGCTTAACAACGGAACGGAATGTCAGAGGGCAGTTCTGGCACTGGCGTGCAGAGAGGCAGAAAAAATTCTTACTCCGACTGACCGCGCATGGGATCGGGCATGCGAACATGTTACATGTGGTTGTGAGTTCCAGAGAAGGGCAGTTGGTTCCGTAGGTGGGGGTGTTCTTGATGAGCACCTCACGGGTCCACACCTTGCTGCCTCCCTCGCATGTTCTGCTGCATGCAGTGGCGTCGAAGGGGGAAACCTCGCAGTCCCAGATCTCGTTGGGCATGGAGGACATGCGCATGAGCTCGGTCTTGACCCTGATCGCACCGCACATAGCGGACTTGTGCTCCTTGATGGTCTTCTCGCAGTAGGTTCTCTCGTTCTCGTAGGCATCGAGGAACTCCTTGTAGTTGATCTCAATGGTGCGGATAGTCTCCTTGAGCTCCTTGATGCGGGCAGCGAGGGCAGAGCCGTGCTGATCGCAGAACTCAATGTGGGTGTCCCAGCCCTCAATGTCGAGCTCCATGCGCTCCTTGGTCTCCTCGCAGATGCGGTTGTTCTCGTCCCTGTAGTTCTTTTCGTCCGTCAACTCAGCATCGATATCACCTCCGAGCTGGCTGATCTCCTCGAAGAACGAGGGGCAGAGAGGAGAGCCGGCAAAGGAGCACGTAGCCTCTGCATCAACGTCCTCACCCGCGATCTGCTTGTTGCGGATCTCCTTGGCGAGGTCACGGGCGTCCTGGTTGTGGGCATAGGGGTTGGAGCCGATGTTGAAGGCGTTGTAGGAGGGGAGGGGGGTGGTGGCGGCGGGCTTGGGGGTGGTGGCGGCAGTCTCAATGGAGGCCTGCAGGAGGTTCTCGAGATGAGACTGGAAAGCCTGGAACTTCTTGTTGCTCATCTGCACCATCGCCTTGGCAGTGTCGGTATCCTCGAAGGAGAGGAAGGACACGCCGTCTTTGAAGGAGCATCTGATGAGGGACATGCCCTTGGTCTGGTCGACCAGCTTCTGGTCCTCCTTCGAAAGGTGATAACGCGGCTGGAAGCGGTTGCCTCCGTGGTGCGCGTCCTCCTGCATGTTCCTGTACTTTTGAAGGAGGGCCTTGGCCTTCGTCTGGACCTCCTCGCTGGTCTTGTGGCTTCCAGTCTGCAGGCAGAGGTGGGGGGTGGAGGGGGGTGGGGAGGGTGGCAAGTGAGGAACAGGCAGGATACTGGTCATGGCACAGCATAGTCCGAAGGAAAAGATAGGAACCCGTGAGAAAGAACGGAGAGAAATGTGGAGAGAAGGAGGCTTGAGACAACACAGAGAAACAAGTCAGAGGAAAGAGTGATTGATGAAACCCGAAGGCACAAGGTTTTCGAACGGCAGGACAATTGAGACCTGACAGGGCAGAGCAGTGATTGACAGAGTCAGGCACAGACAGACCTGGAGAAGAACTGGAGAAACGTTGGAAGCGCCCTTGTTGATGGAAGAGGGGGAGACGGTTCCGGAGACCTTGGTGGTTGAGGGCTTGAAGGGGTCAGAGGACTTGCACTGGTTGGAGTCAATGACGCCCTTGACGACTGCAAGATCGGCAGAGATCATGGTGATCAAAGCCTCAGACTGTGTGTCTGCGAGAGTGCACTGGTTGAGGAACTCATCGAGCTCTTCCTGCAGCTTGTCACGGATGGTGATGGAGGCCATCATCTCGGCAGACCACATATTCTTCTCTGCAATGGCGTCCTCGAGCATCGCCCCTGCGTGGGACTTGTCGATGGCGAGACCGTCCATGGCAAGCTGCTGGGCGATCAAGCTGTCGTGGCAGGTCACAAAGGTGTAGTCTGCAAGCAAGAAGATGCAAAGGGAAAGGCCATCAAGTTCGGGAGGAGACTTGCCTTGGGGAGACGCGAGAGGTGGAAGACAACACGGGTCGGGTCACAGGAGAAGAAAAAGGTCCACAGAAAAAAACTTGCAGCGCTAGGCCAAGGAGAAGGAATGCAGTGTGCCTCTGCTTTTTCTGTCAAGCCGACTGACCGAGTTCGGACTGTGCGTTCTCAAAAATTCCGTTGATTTTCGTGATGACCGCGACGGGGGTGTAGTTGGGTCCGAAGGACTCCTCGGACCTCTTTCCCTGAATAAATTCCTTCAGGTCCTCAGGGACGTTAGCAGACTTGACAGCCATGAGAGCGTCGTCAACCGACAGCTCCTTAGACATCTCCCTGATGGTCTTCATGTCCACCTGCTTGGGATCCCATTCTGCACAGAGACATTATTGTCAGGGGGGATCGAGAGACGAATCAAGAGTGCAAAAAAAGAACCGGGTGGAAAAAAGAGAGACGATCGCGAAAAGCCACTAACTTGTGTGCTTGGCCTCAGCCTCGTGCTTCTTGACCTGCGAGAGGGCGGCCTCCGAGACTGCGAAGAGTCCGGTGGCGGTAAGAGCGACCTTCATGCTGACAACGTTCAAAAAACAAGAAGCCTCCAGTCAAAACCACTTCGTGAGCGCTGTGAAGATCACCAGTGCCGGGGATGCTCTCTGGTGTTTCAGTTCTTTGTGAAGCAGTAGGAGGACCTGTGAGTGACGTTGGAAGTTTCCTTACAACAGTCCTGCTTCCCGGCAACTACTGAGAGACGCAATGTATCTTCGTCAACTGCACACACAGACTGAGAATTTTGGGATTCTTAGCTGAGGCGTGATTTTTTTTTGCTGCCCCTGTCGTCCCGCAAGGATATGCACTGGTATTTTTTTGGGTCATTTGGCCGCGCGGGATTATTTTTTCTCATTCGAACTATATATCTCATGAGAAGTTGACAGGGGTGCTCATATATATATCCCCGGCCGAAAATTGTTGCGGTGCGTGAATGAGTTCCTCGGATGCTCCATTCGGCGTCCGCGGGTCGTCGATCGGGGGGTACTGGACCCAAGTTGCCGCCCAACGCGAAATTTTAAAATTTAGATCGGTCGCACGAGCTAGCATGGCTGTCAGATCTGTCTGCCCGTCTCATCACATGCGGTGACAGTGTCCTGGCAAGGTACGTCTGGCTTCATCCGTCATGCCTCGAGAGGACCGAACCCACAACTCTGCCTCAAGTGACCAGCTACCTTCGTGACTGGTCAACTGTCAGATTTGCCCAGTGGATCCACCAGAGGCAGCTTAGTAGTCTGTCCATGCGGTCCTGGCAGCCTGCCTGGCTCCTGCATGTTGTCGGCTTTCCGAACTGCCCTTCACATCTTTTCATTCGCTTTTGTTGAGTTCCTACTTTGAAGATGGACGACAACCACTCTGTTAAGGCCGCGGGAGAGGAAGACGGTATATAAGTCTGCGGCAAGAAAAACCAAAGGAAGTCACTCGATTCAAAGATGCATTTTTGTCTGACCTTTCTCGCTGAATGCAGAGAAGGTAGCGGTGTCAGACTTGAAGGGTTGGGACGGCATTTTCTGCAAATTCCTGAAGACAAAAATGTCAAGTGTGGAGGTCGGTGGGCGGGTTCCTCAATGCTTGCGTCCTTCCCTCTCTGTCTTGTTTCCTTCATGTATATTCCTTCATCTATCTATATACTTCCTTTCATTTCCCTTTCACATCGTCCTTGTCTGGCTCCTCGACCGGAACCTCGCCTGTCGTGTGTTGGCTGTTTGTGCCAAATGGGTTTGGGTGATACATGATCCGCCTTTACTCTCCCTGCATATGCTTGCTCTCTTTGGATTTATCAATAGATGCTTGCGCTCCTTGGATATGCTTGCGCCCCCTGCATATATATATATATATATATATATATATATGCTTTCATGGATGCACATGAGCAGGCGCTGTCACAAATGGCTTCGGGCCGAGACGGATACGGGGCGGCTTGCCTGTGCCTGTATGCGATCAAACGGGTGAGTCGGGGTGTCTATCATCCGAAGCGGACACTCCGCTGCATTCCGTATGTCGCCTTGAATGCACTGATCGTCCCCCCCTTCAGCTTCCCTGATGCTGGTTTACTTCCTTTCTTGTTCCATCCGCTAGTGGGATTTGACTCCATTCTCTTGGTTGCATGTGTGTGCTGCTGTTTCGTCGGCTTTTGATACGTCGAGGAGGAAGGCAGCAATTGTTTTGTTTTCTTCGCGTTTTGTGAATTCATGTAACTTCTTCGTTGTTTGTTTGGATCCTCCTGTTCTGTCCTCTCGTGAGTCTCCATCGATCGTACTGCCTGCCTGCCTGCCTGGGCTGCCTGTCGATTCTGTCGTGGTGGAACTCAGTTCACTTTCTTCTCTTCTCTTCTTTTCTCTTCTCTTAGTTGTGTGCAGTTCTGTGTTGCATGTCGATATTTGTCTGATGCATCCCTCAGGACGAAAAGTGGCAAGCCTCTTTTGCTGGATACCCCATTTGTAATCTCACCTTAACGTGTCCACTCGCGCATGCATGCACACTGGCAAGAGACTCTGTGTGTGTCAGATATGGGGTGACTGTGACTTTATTCCTGCATGCAGGGGAAGGTGGTGGGAGTTTCTTTTCCGAGTTTGGACATCTCAAGTCAGTCAGTCGCCTCTCTGAGAGTGTGCAGGTCGTCCTGAATGAGTGAAAGAATCAAAGCATGCCAGCGTGAATGAAGGACCAAATTTTGACCAGAGATCGGTTACACCAAAGGAGTGAAGCTCTCTTCACTTGGCTCCTTCGCGTTGCTGTCTGTCAGAAGATGAAGAAGATTCACACCCCCCTGTGTCTGAGCCTTTCA
>JAHBMJ010003404.1:0-11099 GCA_018398765.1 Chromera velia | reverse complement strand
CACGTCCCCCGTCGTTCTCCCTCCCTCCGCCATGAATTGTGGAGCCACAGTCTCATTTGTATAGACAGCGACTACTCTCGCAATTGAGTCAATATTGTACGCAATATATTAGGACCATTTGATGATCAAAAAGAACACGAAGAACATAATTTGAAGGTTTCAAGTTATTTTGTATATATGGTTTACTATATAGTACTCTTATCATGAATCTTATGCCTTTATTCAAATTTTTGGACTGTTTATTCTCAATATTAGAATGGAGTCTCTCTAGATCTCTCTAGCTAGATTATAGCCTAGATATAGAGTCTAGGATAGAGTCTTCAATAGACCTAGTAGCACGGAACAGTTTGTGCTCAGAAAGTAAGGAAGGTCAAAGAGGAAAAAGTCTCTCCCCTTTTTTTCTATGCGAGTGCAAACTTCCCATTGGGCATCGAGAAGAAGGCCACTCCCCCCATGGCAGAAGAAGAGCTACAAGAAAAATGGCTGCCGATCATCATGGCAGTGCCGAAAGGAAAAGAAAGAAACAACTTTTCCTTGTCTAACGCTAGAAGTATCCAGCTAGCTCTGGATATGAAGAACGATGGCGCGTCATAGTCATAGTCATATAGTCATATAGCAATAGGCTTTATATAGAAGGAATAGTTTGAATATAAGCTTCCATGCAGCTACTCCGGGTATTAGCATTACTTGATGTTCGAAGTTATAACTTATAAGCTAGAGGATCCAACTCAGGATCGCCTACAACTTTAGCTAAAACTTTCTAGTTCTACATCATTCATATACGGCCTTCACACACATTGTGACATACTATAAGGTGGTCAAAAGGAAGAAAAGAAAGACTAAAGAGGTCACCGCAAGCGAAGAAAGACAGCAAGATCAGCAAGTTAACCTAGACTCTTTAAATGTCACCATGCAGTGCCGAATAAATGCCGTGGCGATTCTTCTGAATTTTTTTATAAACCATCATCAGTTAGATATTTATACGAATACTACTTTGAGATCTATATTAGATGTGAAAGCATCATCAATATTAGTCTCTAAGTCATGATGGTTCATGAGAAGTCGCCACAACAATATGACGGCATTTATTCGGCACTGGCAGCATTTAACAGCTCTAAGTTAACCCTCTTCCACTTTTTGCTGAATGAATCGGACAGGAAGGTTGATTCATTCCTTCGCAGGATAGAGAACAGAAGAAAAATGTTCAAAAAATGTAGAGAGAGGTCCTCTGAAAGGATAAGCCACCTCAGCAGAGTAAGCCCGGAGGGCCCTGGACGAGCTTGCGGACCGCCACAAGAAATCTTTCAAAGGAAGGAACGAGTATAAAGCAGAGAGTTACCATTACACAGCGATCTTGGATGATAGTTGGATCAGATCGGAAGAGCAAGGAGGGAAGGAGCGAGGAGGCTAGGAACGAAAGAGTAGCAATCATTCTTGAAAATGCATGCTATCCCCAGCTATCGATCGATGAACGTCCTACAGAGTGAGCCGTTCAGCTCATGCTATTCTTATGCTTCAGGATTTGATAACGGTCAGGTTATCCCTGGCGGGCCGGCGGGTTTGGTCTGAAACTCCCGTTTCTAGGTTGAGTAAACCCCAAAACGGTGTAAGCCGATGTCCGGCAGTGGACCGCGGGGAGACCTGAAACATAGTTTTTTTTATTTTTTTATCTATTTATCCAGTATAAAGAAAATAATAAAGAACAGCTATTTCTAGAGTTATATGAGCAAAAGCGCAAGCAAATGCTTCAAAAAAGTTTTGGGAACCGAGTTTAAAGAAAGAGTTTTGATGAGGTGTTTAAAGCAGGAGTTCTTTGAAGAGATTTCTGGAGTTATTATTTCTCATACAACACTCCCTGCTAGACTCCCTGCAACAGTCCAACAATTAACACCTGAACAACAGTTGTTTGTCTATAGTTCATGTAGGGGTTGATAAATAAAAAAAATGTTTTTTTGATTTTTTTTTTGTTTCTTTTTTTGTCCAGTGCACGGCCTAGGTGACACATAGCAATTCTGTTGTCCACACCTAGGTCTGGACAGTGTGGCTTTCAGACCGTCTACGTACTTCAACGGTACTTGAATATTGAATCGAATTAAACTTTGATTTAAACTTTGATCAAAAAGTGTTAACTACAGGCTGCAGAGAAGCACGTGTTGCTCACTCACTTCACTTACTTACTCTTTCACTCATACATTCCCTCACTCACTCACTCACTCACTCACTCACTCACTCACTCAGTGACACGTACTCACTCACTCACTCATTCCCTCACTCAATCTCACTGTCACTCACTCACTCCCACTCACACTCATACTTCCACATTAACACACACACACTCATACATATACAGACATACAGACACACATACATACACACATACACACACACACACACACACACACACACACACACAGAAAGTGGCACACACAGACACATACAATCCCCCCTCCTCTCTCTTTCTCTCTCTTTCTCTCTCTCTCTCTCTCTCTCTCTCTCTCTCTCTCTCTCTCTCTCTCTCTCTCTCTCTCTCTCTCTCTCTCTCTCTCTCTCTCTCTCTCTCTCTCTCTCTCTCTCTCTCTCTCTCTCTCTCTCCCTCCCTCTCCCTCTCCCTCTCCTTCTGCCCGCCTCTATGTGTGTGTATGTGTGTGTATGTATGTGTGTGTGTGTGTGTATGTGTATGCGTATGACTGCTAGCTAATCTGTTTCCGCATTCCGACATCGTCATTTTTGTCAGCCCCCTATTCTATTTCCAAAGTCAAAAATGAGGTGTGTGCATAGCCTGTGTATTGGATCAGCTCTTTGGCGCCATACAGGCTGGGCGCTCCCCCAATTTCAAGAAACTCATCCTGCGAGACAACACGCAGATCTGCTCACCGCCTCTCAGACTGCCTACCGTTTGGACTCCCTCTGTCCCTTAGTCTAGCCCAGGTAGTTGTAAGACGCAGCGACCGTCAGCGAGTACACCCTAAAAGACGCCAAGAGGCATACTCATCAAAGTTCCTCCGACTAACAGCTGCTCTAGAGAGGGGGGGCCTGGGGGCAGTGGAGGAGCTGGACTTTGAGGGCTGCGGCATTCATGGAGCAGGTGCAGAGAAGGTAGGAGCCAAGCAGTTATGGAATGTTCATTGGCTGTCTGTGATCTGTTTGTATGTTGACTCATGTACTCTGTCGTGCACAGATGTCACAGTCAATTCAAAAAGTCTGTTTGTCTATCTGTCTATATTCGCACATGCATATTTGATTTAATGTCGTTGATATTCCCACATTCTTGCTACCGGTGATATCTCGGCAAATGTATGGGGGATGTGCCCATCTCTAATTCTCCCCAGAAACAGAATTTATCATATGCATATACACAAGTACGTCTTCCCTAAATCAATCTTCCAGCGGTGTGTGTGCGTATATGTGCGTGAGTGTGTGTGTGTGTGTGAGAGAGAGAGAGAGCTACAGAGAGATGGAGAGAGAGAGAGAATGTACCGATATGAGGGCAAGTTTAATGAATAGCACGCCTATGCATTTTTGCAGCTCAATCTCATATTGCCCGCGATGGCTAAAGTATGCTTGACTATGTAATCTTGCCTAGACTCTTGCAGAACAGATGCATGTATGTACATAGGTATTCTCATTAATTGGCTAGGTGATTTCGACCCGTTTTGTTGATGCAGTTGAGGGAGAAAGTGCTCAAGATGCTTGTCTGATCCTTGCTATCCCCTGGTCGCCGCCGTCAAGACGGTCAAGTATCTTCTTTAAAGAGTCTTTATATAATGGTACCCTCTGATATCCTCTCATCCCTCTCCTCTCTATCTCTTCTTTGCTCTGTTTATCCAGTTCTTTCCCCTTTCAAACGTCATTGCAGGTCAACGACGCCGCTAAGAAGGCAAACCCGAAGATGAAGGTGATGGGGCTTGATGACGGGAACAGGCCTGAGTATGCCCTGCACTAAAAACAAACATAGTGAAAAAACTTTTTTAAAAGTACTTAATATAAATTTAATTAAATCTAGAATAAAATTTAATTATAAGTTTAAAAGGGTAGTATATAGAAACAATTTTGTCTGAAAGTCTGAATGCCCACAATGTGCTTTGGGAGCTGACCGCTGTGGCTGCACCAACTGAAAATAATACTATACCGGCGCACTCCTCACAGTGCCCCAGCAGCTGCCAGTGGTGAGGAGGTGCTTGTGAAGACGACGAAGATGACAGCACCCGCACAGAGGAGGACAATGATGAGGAGGATGAGTAGACACACTCAGCCATCAGACTCCAATGATGAGGAGAGCGCAACGAATAACGGTGTCTCACACGGACTGATAGCGATGTGTACATGACGTTGGGGGGGGGGGTATTTATACATAATTGCTTTTTATATTAATATAAAGAAGAGAAGCAGAAATGGCACATACATAGGAACACGTATACATAAAGGTATATACGTCCCTCTCGGTTGCAGGTAAGGACTTTTGAAACCTGATTCCGGGTGCTCTTTACAATTGGCGGGCTCGATCTATCTTAGTCAGTAAGAGTGCAATTGCTTTGATCATTGAATTTACTGCTTTACGTCAGATAGTGGAACCATTCGTCACTTCCGTCTGCTGATGGCTCGTCAAGTTTGCTTGCTTACATACAGATTTGTATCTGACTTTCTGTCATACCACGGCTTCTTGTTGCGTTTGGTACTTCCAGAAGGTTTGAAGACCGTCTGTATAGGGAAGTGCAGCTTTTGTAAGGGTATTCACCCCTTCGTTCGCAAGTCGTCAGCCATATCGGTCCTGTATACCGGTCACTGCAGTTAATCACTTCTTAATTTCATAAACCGGGGCCCTGTCCAGATAGACGGCTTCACACAAATATCAGCAAATAACAAAAAAGTTGTTCAAGAATAGAGAGAGCCTTCTTTTGGATCTGAATACGGAGAAAATACTTGTACCAGCCACGTAGATCCTTGCAAGTGGCTCAGGAGGGTATGGAAAGACATGCTAGTCTAGATGAACATCATTAATTAAGCCGGGTCAGTCAGAAGAGGGTCTAGGGTTAGGAATCGCACCTTTCCGACTCTGTCCATGTTTCTCTTATTCTTCAAAGCTAAACTCAAATCAAAAGCCAAAGCCTCCCCTCCACCCCAACCAGCCCGCATCAAACCCAAGGAGTTTTTAGGGAAGAAAAACGTCATACTGAGGTCAACTTTCAAGTTGGACTTCAAGTGAGAGAAAGTCTGTGAGGAGCCTACTCTCTCCTCTTCTTTCTCCTCTTCTTCTTTCTGTCTTTCCTCTTTTTTGTCTAGTTTTTATCCTCCGTTGTCGTTTTGGGGAGGGGGGTGAGTGAAGAAGAGAGCTAGGGTATGACGGGGCTGGGCTCCGAGCCTCTGAGATCAGGCCCTCACTTGCCCTTGCTCAGAGACAAAATCCAAAAAAACCTTCCTTTGTTTCATTCTTTCTTCTTTTTCTTTTTCATGAAAACGCACCATTTATGGTTGCTTTCTTCAGGAGTTTGCTCCAAAGGGGCATGCGTGTGTAGTTTGAAGGATTTATGGATCGTATAAGCTAAGACACAACTAGACTATGGTGCAGCATGCAAATGGCGCCAAACATATTCAAACGCTATAGATCATACATACAAAGCATTGGACAGGTAATAAATGAAAAAAAAAGACCCAGAAAGATACCGAAGTCATGAGATAGTCAGAGATATTTAGTCTTTAATTGCAAGAAAAATTTCTTTTTTTTTTTCTTTTCGTCTTTTCACTAACATTTCTAATGATATTTTAGGTTGTTTTGCGCAGTAAAAATTTGTGTAGCTAATCTACATCATAAAAAGCTTTTAAGCTTTGAATGAGGCGCGTTTTGGCCGCTAAAAACACTAAAAATCAACCGTAGCAACCTAGTTGTCATATGATAAACGGTGCACTTTATTTTACACCTGTTTTGCACCTGATTTAAGGTGCAAACTTGTTTTTATACCAGCACCAGCACCTTAATAATAATAATATGCACCTTTTCTCAGCCTTAGTTGTTTCATAATTTAGTGTTCCCTGTTTCGTTTTCTAGAGTCATGATGGTTTCACCCCAGGCGCACCATGAACATTCTGATTCACTCAGATTTGAATTAATGATATATAATGGCAGAAGCCTCCCAGACATTTTGACGCTTGACAAAAGCCACCGACAACTTATTTTTTATACGAGTATAAACTTTAGTGAGGCTTAGACAGGCTTTTTATAGACTCATATATTTAAGATCTAGAATACTTCTGTATGGGTTTTTCACAATGCTATGCTATGCATCTTTAAAAATATTTAAACATCTGATAAGAGAATTGATTTTCTTTTAATATCATTTTAATATAAAATGTCACAGTGGTCGAACAGTATCTCAAATAATCCTTCTTTCATCATGATTTTTTTAATTTTTTTTTTTTTTGACGATGATTTATTTAACTTTGAGTTTTTGACCCATCATTCACTTAATTTTTTCATCAATTTCCTGTAGCCTCAATTAAAGATTATTGAACGTTCTTCATGCAACTTCAGGGCTAATTAATTAAGGCGCGATAAGCTGCCACCAGCTGTGACAGTAGGTGCCGCTTCAAGCCCCACTTTGCAACATCTTTGGATTTATTTAACTTTGAGTTTTTGACCCATCATTCATTTAATTTTTTCATCAATTTCCTGTAGCCTCAATTAAAGATTATTGAACGTTCTTCATGCGACTTCAGGGCTAATTAATTAAGGCGCGATAAGCTGCCACCGGCTGTGATAGTAGGTGCCGCTTCAAGCCCCACTTTGCAACATCTTTGCAAAATAGTGGGAGCAAAATAAGGAGAGACAGAAGGACGAAATTTGAGACCTAGTTTGAGACCCATCATCATGGGCTAGATCATGACTCATGAAGAAGGAAAGCTAGGAAGCAGGGAAGGAAGCGTGAAGCAAGCAAGGGAGCGAGGAAGGAGGGGGCAGGACGGAGGCAGATCCTGGCAGGGAGGAAGGGAGGGTGATCGAGAGGAAGGGAGGGATAAACTTCCGAGGAAGGAAGGAAGGAAGGAAGGAAGGAAGTAAGGAAGGAATGAATGAATGAATGAAAGAAGGAAGGAGGGATGGAAGAAAGGAGGAAAGGGGGGAAGGAACGAAGATGGAAGAGACGAACGAAGGAAGGGAAGGAGAGAGGGAGGAAGGTTAGGAATCGGAAGGAATAAAGCAGGGAGGAAAGAAGGAATCAAGGAAAGAAAGTCTCAGTAGGAAAGAAGCAGGTAGATAAACAAGTACTAAGCAAATGAGCAAGCAAACAAAAACTGGAGAAAGGACGGAAAAAAGAAATAGTGGAAAAACATGCAGAAAGAGAGGAGGCAGGCGGAAAGTGGAAGAATGAAGAAATAAAATAGGGATCGAAGACAGGAAGAAGGGAAGAAAGAAAGTGCAGAAACAAAGAAGAGAGGAAAGAAGGACGGAAGGACGAAAGCATAAAGAATAAAAAAAGGGAGGAAAAAAAAAAAAAAAAGAGAGAACGAAAAACATTAAGTAAGAAAGAAAGAGCGAGGAAGTCTGTCAGCAAGCGAGTCAGCTAGTGAAAGAGGCATTGAGTAAGTGGATTTCGCTTGGTGTCTGTGTGAGTGAGTGAGCGGGTTGGTGTGTAAGTGACTGAGTGAGTGAGTGAATGAGTGAGTGAGCGACTGAACGAGTGAGCGAAGGAGCAGAGGGAGGGAGGGATTCCGAAGGAAGCTGGGATGAAAGCAGGCAGGGAAGGAGGCAGGTAGGGAGGGTCGGCGGAAAAGAGTGAGGGGGTGAGTGGATGAGCAAAGAAGTGAGTGAGTCAGTAAGTCAGGGAAGGAAGGCAAGGATGAAGTGATGGAGGAAGGGATTGAGGAAGAGAGCGCGTGAGCGAGTGGGTAAGTGAGCGAAGAGAGTCTTTTCAGCAAAAATTGTGAGCATAATTGATTGTGACAAGTCCAATCCAGGCCGGGAGAAGACGCAGTCCACATTTTTTCACGAAGAGACGTTAATTCCTGATGGGGACGGGCGTGCATCAACAAACTGAATAGACGGAGGCAGAAAAGAAACAGATAGAAATACCAGCCCCACGCATACGCAGAACATTCAAAGACAACTACCTGTACGCACTGAATGCTGCAAACACAAAGTGGGAACAGCCCAAGTGCTTAACGACTTTCCAAGAATCTATGAAGACACACAAACAGTCGCAGACAGTTGTGCATTGCTTCGACGTCTCACCCGATGTTGGTGTACAGCTGACAGTGTTGAAAGTCTTGGAGCGAATCGAGAGGTCCCCTGGAGAGGGATGGAGATCAATCATTGATGGCCGGAGGAGACGGCACTCTTCTTGTGGTCCCGAAAGAGGGCAACTCAACGACGTCTCAAAGTTTTTCAAAAGAACAATGACGAAACGATCCCTCTTCCTTCTTCCTTGACACGTATGCTAGAAGAGTGCGACATGTATTGTTTGGCAGTACTGACTATAAAATCATGCTAAAACCGCCTGCCTACTTTCGACGCACTGGCAGAAAGTGATAGCGGATCAAACGAGGGTAGGTAGTTAATTTTTGACGCTTTTCTGAGCCAATGAGGAGCGGGGCTTTCCGGGGCCTTTTTTTTTACCAAACCTCCATGCATCGTGGGCATTCGTGGGCTCTGGGGAAAGTTTGGTAAGTGCCCCCCGCTTCGCTTTCCGGGGCCACATACCCAAGCCCCCGATGGTACGTGTGCATCAATCAAATATTTGTGGACCCCCTAAAGGGCCCCCCGAGGCACTCACCCAACTGGTTGGGTGTATCTCGTTAATATATCAATATGTATATATTATATATAATATATACGTTCATCGATATTCAGATCGCGATCTTCAATGTATCTCAAGCTAAAAGAAATTCTCTGCAATGCAGCAGAGGCGCAGTGCCCGAACTTGAATTTTGCCTGAGCCTTCATTGATCCATCTGCACTGTGCCTAACCGGTCGATCGAGACGTAGATCGAGAGTCGATCTAGATGCCTTTCCTGCATGCCGGTCTCGAAGGAGCAAAATCAAATGCCTGGAGCCTTCATTGATTCATCTGCACGCACTGACCGGTCGATCGAGACGTAGATCGAGAGTCGATCCAGACGCCTTTCCTGCATGCCGGTCTCGAAGGAAAACAAATCCAAACGCTAGCTAGCTTTGACCGTACGTTGAGGTCAATCTCTTATATCTGACAGATGATATCATAATCGTGCATTCAACATGCCTTTTTGAATACATGTATTAGTTATCTGATCTCACCTGCAGATAGCAAGCCCGAGGGTCATGAAGACATCTTCCGGCATCGTGGACGAGGAGGAATATGTCAGTGCTTCATGTTTTGTCCTTGCAGTCTTCTTCTTCTCGCCTCCTCTTCTGAGTCGTTCTCGATTCTCACCCATTGTTTCTCGACCCCCCCTTTTTTTATCATGTCCTCTTTGAATCCTTCTTCATCATTTTCTCTGCTCGATATGTCTGGTCCCAGTGAAGCAATATTCGACTCCTTCGTCGGCATTGACTCAGCTTTCATATCTCTATCTGCGGCAGCATGCGCCGAGAAAAAAACCCACATATATATGCGCATTCAACATGCCTTCTTGAATATATGTATTGGTTGTCTGATCTCGCCTGCAGATAGCAAGCCCGAGAGTCATGAAGACATCTTCCGGCATCGTGGTTAAGGGGGAGGAAAAGGCCATCTCTCTCGTGGAAAAAGGCAAAAAGAATAAGACAACAGACGACCTAATTAATCAACCCTACAAGCCCCCTTCTGAAGGAAACCCAGAAACGTTGGCGCTCCCCCCCCAAAAAAAGACCAACTCTACCTGTCCAAGACCCGTTCCAGAACCCGAAATTTCCATCAGCCGACGTCCAGTCCCTCCCTCCCCCCCTTTCAGTTGCTTTTTTTGCTTGGCACGAACCATCGGAGCGCAGATCTGACACTTTCTGTTCCGTCAAACGTTAGAGCCTTGTACGTGCAAAGAAAGCTAATGGTCCATCATGATAAACTATATGAAGATAGGTTGTCATTCCATGCTCTTCTGTATTTCTCCTAGGGCTGTTGAAACATGCGTGTGCTTGCTTACTTGGGTTCCGTACTTGCATTGATACACTTTGATGGCTCGTTGACTTCGTTCGGATGTTTTGATTCAAAACTAAAGTGGTGTACTCTTTCAAATGGCTTGACGTGCTTTTGATTGTCTCTGAAGCCCACTATGGATTCAATTTACCATAAATGAGTCTCTTCTATATGCAGGCTGACGAACTGATAAGCCCCTACGCGATGGCAGAGAGAGCGTCTGTCAGTCAGTGAGGGATTGTGTGTTGAACATATCTGTCACGAAAACAATACAAATTCCTTGTCCCACTTGCAAATCTTTCCCTCGACTTTCATGCTTTACTTTGAGAAACAAGAAGACACGTCAGTATCAACCTTTTTCACTCTTTTGCAGTCCTGGACCACTGTAGACGTCTTGAGCACTGTCAATGAAGATCATTTTGTGCAAGCAGCGCGGAGACAGATTCTTCATGCGCTGTCCTGCCTTTCTTCTCGATCATTGTTTCCTTTCTTTGATGAATAGAAGTAGAGAATTAAACTCTCGGATTGCTCCCTGCGTGCCTCTGGATCGCTTCAGTTAGGCACCCACTGCAGTGGTATGAAGTTCCCGTCTCTGTCCCTTTTTCTTGCAGGGCATGGGAGCGACTGGAGGCAGAAGCCGCACAACTTGCCAAACGAAAGGTTCGTCGACTTTCATTTCCTCTGTGAGAGCAGAAAAATGAAAGGTCATCCAAAAGTAAAGTGAGAGAATTAGTTTCTTCCACCACTCTTTTCTTTCTTTCTTTCTTTCTTTCTTTTCTTTCTTTCTTTCTTTCTCTCTCTCTCTCTCTCTCTCTCTCTCTCTCTGTGTGTGTGTGTATGTGTGTGTGTGTGTGTGTGTGTATGTGTGTATGTATGTATGTCTTCCTCTCTCTCTCTCTCTCATGCTGTATTTCATTCTTTCTGTTCTTCTCTCCATCCCTCTTTCTCCCTCTCTTGCCCCCCAACATACCCCCCCACCTCTTCCCCCCCACTCACACACGCGCACACACGCGCACACAC
>JAHBMJ010003403.1:0-11109 GCA_018398765.1 Chromera velia | reverse complement strand
GGGGGGGGGGGGGGGGGGGGGGGGAGGACAGGAGAAGAAGGGTGAGAGATCATGAGGCAAAGGCAGTAAAGAAAAGATGATAAGCCGTGCCTCCATCAAATCTATTGCGCGTCTCTTGTTTTTCCCTTCTTTCTTGCAGTTATCCTGTGGCTCCTGAACAGGCAGCTTTCTGCGTCTATCTTCGATCGTTTGAGCTATTGTGTCGACTTGCGGAACTGGGACGTGACCCCTGACCGCCCCACCGTTTTGCCTCAGCTTGTCGACATCATTCTCTCCGTCTTCGCTGGCGACGCCGAGCTGCTCCAGTCCGATTCCGTCCCTCGTTTCCCGCCCCTGGTCCCGCAAAGAGAAATCTTTGGGGACGCCTATAGCACTGTTCGTGCATACGATCCGTCAGACGTCCTCAGCCGCTCAATTCTCCGGGCCGCTGCCGACCGCGTTTACCCGCCTCTTCCAGAGAGTGAGCGCCTCTTCCCGCCTGAAGAGGAAGACGAAGATACGGACAGCGGGGGGGAAAGGGAAAGGGACACGGGTGATGAAGAAGACTCTTCCGGGAATGGTCTCCTGGCTGAGGTTGCAGTCATTGGTCCTCCCCGTCATTTGCTGAACGTGCCTCCGCGATCCCCCCGTGCGTCTTCCTCCGAGCTCGGCCTTCACTCTGAAGCGGATGGCGCGGAGGCAGACGAGAATGATGGTGGTGAGTCGCCTGTTGCATCTGCAGGGGAGGATGAAGCGGAGGAGGAAGTGCCACGGTTTGGTGGCAGGGGCAGGGGGCGAGGGGGTAAAGGAGGGGCAGAAAAAGCAGTAGCAGCAGCAGCAGCAGCAAAAAGCGGAGGAGCTGGCAGAGTCGGCGTGAAGCGACGGGGTGGAGGGGGAACGCGAGGTCGTTCGGGGAGAGGAAGAGGGCGCCCGAGCGGAGGAGGGGGTCTGAAGGCCGCGCCAGAGGACCCCTTGGGGTCTATGGAAGCTTACGCGGGATCGGTTCGTCGGTTCATTTCTGCGTATGGTTCCTTCGCTTCCTCTCTTCTGTGGACGGCTGGTTCCTCTCCCCCCCGACTGAGTCAAAAAGCGTTGATCGGGCCCTTGTCCACACTCTGCCACACCCATCAAGCCCTTGCAGCGCAAGTCTGGGTCCGATTGTTTGGGCTTTTGTGGAGGGGCCTGTCGGAGGCGGAAAGGATGTCTGTCTCCAGAGTAATCGTACAGACTTGCTCGTCTGACAGGTTGCTCAGATACGCACAGAGCTTCGCCACCAAGGGGCAAAACATCCCCAAAGAGGCCAACATCACTCCAGGACAGCTGCTGAGGGGTACTGCTCAAATCTCACAGCACTCACTGGCGCCAGGTGCTGGAGCGCAGCTGTCCATCGCGAGGGTTCTGTTCGAAGGTTTGGCGGCTGTCCCGCCGCCGCGACCCCACCTTCCGCCCTCGTTCGTTGCCTTCATGGCCAGGACCTACGGATGTTGGCACGCCGCGCGGCTTTACCTCGAACAGACGGTATTTGCACCTGAGAACCCCCTTGTCCCCGGTGAAGACTTCATGGGATTCCCTCTCCCCCCCCGCGTTCTCTCAGCAAAGCTTCTCACACAGATCCTCAACAGGCTCAACGAGACTGAGATGAAAACAGGGGTCCTGCGCGCAATCAGCGCGACAAAAGAGGGCCGCACAGGATTTGCCTTCTCCCTCTCAGGGACCCACCACAAGGCTCTCGCTCAGTTCAACGAGTGCATGTCGGAGGTTCTCAGACTCGAACAGAGGTGCGTAGTCACAGCAGCACAGCGGGAAGAGCAGCTGCTCTGGGCGAACGGTTTCATCTCAAGTGCCCGGGCGCTGCAGCGGTGGGACCTGATGGAGAATATCATGGAGGCCGTGCCGGACCCAGAGTTCATGGTTGATGTCGGGATACGCAAAGGCCCTGAGCATCTGGCGTCCTTCAATGGGATGGCCCAGTCCCACGGGATTTGCTCCCCGACCATCAAGCTCGCGCAACTCCACCAACAACTGCTGACCCTATTGACCACGCGCACAACCGAGCGGCAAACCAACAGTACGACGAGAAGGATGAGCTTGAAGGAGTACGCCCATCATATGGTGCCGGGAGAAAGAGGACGGTCAGTCAGTCAGTCAGTCAGTTGGGCTGTTTGTCGCTTAGTCAGGCCGTAAATAGGCCGTAATTCCATGCATATTCATATGCTCGCAGGGGGTGCTTGCTTCTCACACAAAGCTATAGGAATGTTTCCAATGCAGCTAGGAGGGGAGATGTCTTGTGAGTGGCGACCTCGAAGGCCCCCCAAAATGGGTCTCGGAAGGCAACTACCCCTTTTTTGCATGAAAGGATTCATTTTCCGCATATGGAAAAGGCATGCAATAGATTGCAATGTGGACATCCCATTATGACGGTGACGTTCGTCTGTATTTGTCTCTCGCATCGTGTTGCTCCCGCTTCTGCGTTTGCGGCACAGCAATACATGTCTCGCAGGCGCACCCGTCTACGCTCTCGTGTCTCTTTTTCTGCGCATTTTAGTGTGATTCAGACAATGCAAGCAATGCCAGACGTTTTGTTACTGCCTGTCTGCAGAGGCGATGACATCGAGAGGCAGCGGACGGTCTTGTATTGCCGAAAATACGAGCAGCAGGTTGGTGCATTTGTTCAATTACCGCTCCTCTCCATTCCTTTCAGTCTTCGTCTTGCCTACTCAGTCACTCGACTGATCTCTCTCCTCGATGATCTCTCTCCTCGATGAAATCTCTCTCTCTCTCTCTCTTTCTCTCTCTCTCTCCATCCTCTCTCTCTCCATTCTCTCTCTCTCCTCTTTCTTTCCTCCCTCTGTCTCTGAGAGAGAGAGAGGGCGAGAGAGAGAGAGAGAGAGAGAGAGAGAGAAAGTTGGCATGCCCTCACTGCTCTGCTCTTCTTGCAATCCCTCCCCCCCCTTTTGGAATTTCACATTCCGCCCCTTCCTTTTTTTTAATTGTTCCCTTTTTGCGGATATTTTCCGAGCACTAAACTTGATTTCTTTCGATTATCTTTCCTGCACACCCACTCTTAGGTCGTACCAGTGGGCCGCCAAAACGCATGGGAAGGAATGATCTGCAAACAATGAGCCTCCGCTCTTATTCCACGAACTTGCATGGTGTCTCTCTCGTTCCCTTGCCTTGTTCTTTTTCCTTCCTTCTCTTTTCTTTTCCTTTTCCTCTCAGGATCTCTCGAGGCATATGCTCCAGTGCCTCCAGGGGGTCCTCAACGGAGCCCCCGCAGCGATCTCGGGGTTCGCACCTCACCTCTTTGCCTTCGCGGACGTCACCGACATGATCGATCTGACCAACCTCGTGAGGAAGTGCGGGTTTACGTTTCTGCAACTGACCAGCCAAGACAGGCTGAACACTCAAGCCCTCGTCCACGCCCTGTACCCTGACACGCGGGTGAATTTGAACAGCCTTAGAGCGAGGCTCCCGCCCTGTTGGGAGACAGCAGAACGATGGGACGATTCTCTGCACTGGCGGGGCCGGCTCTTTGACATGATTGGCACCTTCATGCACGAAGTTGCGGACGCCAACACGTCGAAGATGCTCGAGAAGAAGCTGAACAACCTACCCGTGCCCGGCCCAGACTGGCACGGCTTCTTTCACGATGCGCCTCTGATGTGCCTGAAACAGGCACGGCAGCTGCGGAGGGTAGGGGGCCTGCCTGAGGAGGCACTTCTCCTGTTGAATAAACAAAAGAACAAACTGCTGGATAAAAACATGACCAAGACCAGCATGGACGCCTGCTACCCCGAAACATTTGCTCTCCAGGTCTGGCCAGAGTAGAGTGAATTCAGCGACAGACGCTCTCTCTCTCTCTCTCCCTCTCTCTCTCTGCGTTCTTTCCGTTTCTCTCCCTCTCTCATTGCTTCCTTGTTTCTCTAATTCTCTGTTTCTCTCACCCTTTCTCACTGTGAGCCTCTTCCGGGAGTGCATTTTGTTGGAGATACTTGCACACAAGGAGAACGAATCGCTCGTCGGAACTCTAGCAGGCAGCGTTTATGTGGCTTCTTCGTGACTTCTCTATCTATGTCCTTCCTGTGTAGACCCCCCCCACATCGTTAATTGGAGTTTCCCGCTGTAGTGGAAAGCGAATGGGCAGACTGGGAGCGGCGTCAATAACACAAAAATTTGACGGCATTGATCCGTCGAAGAGCCGGCAATCAAGACAGCGCACCCAGAAGAAGTTGAGATGAATTTACTCACTGCCCGGCTGCGTTTACCTGCTCTTCTTCGTTCATTGTCTGTTTCTCCCTGCGTCTCTTGGCCTCTTTTGCGTGTTTGCAGATGGAGCACATCAAGTGTCTCCTCGCGTCCTCGGGTGCCACCGGTGAGGGACGGGCTCAGCTGCTTCGGCTGGCCATAGTGTCCCTGAAGACGATGAACCTGGATGCGCCTCCAGTCGTTGACCCATCGTCCTTCACTGCCGCCGCCTCTCAGCAGCAGCAGCAGCAGCAGCAGGCGAGGGCGGGGGCAACAGGGACGGCCGTGTCCCCGACAGGGACAGGGAGGACACCGGGAGCCGAGGCGTCCCCCAGCCAGATCAACCACCCGCAGACGCTCTTCAACTCCTCTTGCAGGGAGAAGGTGTTCAGACTCAAAGGGATACTCATGGCCACGTCAGTCGATCGACCTGCTTGGTGGTCACACGCAGAGACAGACAAGGAAGCAGGCAGGCAGAAACTGCCAAGCAGACAGATCAGGAGATCCACAGCCACATAGGCAAGCCGACAGATAGAGAGGCAGAAACAAAAGAGAGAAGTTTTGCGGTCAACTTTCATTTCATTCCTCACGTTGCTTGTGTATGCGAGGGCGACGGACAGGAGAAACTGATGGTAGGACGTAAAATTTCTTTTGGGTGGAATGAAAGCTTCTGACAGTTAAAAGGGATGAATGAAGCGGCGGATCGCAGCGACTTTTTGTGTTTGCGTGTTTGTCTGTATCTCTGTGAGATGTAGATGGGGAGGGAGGGAGGGAGGGAGAGGGGGATCCTGCTTGTGTGTGTGGGGGCATGTTGGACTGATTGCACCACTCTTCCCTGCATGGCATGGCACTGCACTGCAGGCTCGGAGCCCACCGCGAGACAACCGAGCAGGAACGGCGGGACAATGAGCGGGAGTGCGACGAGGCTCTCTCGGCTGCCGTCCGTGTGTGCCCCAACAAGGCCTCTGCTTGGAGAGCATGGGCCTCCTTCACTGAGTGGCAGTATCAGCGTGAGATGGCTGTGGGGTCCTCAAACGCCCCCGAAAACAGAGGGGGGCTCAGGGGGAGTCTTGCAGCACACCAACAGCAGCAGCAGAAAGACGAAGACATGGGAGTCGCGCAGACGCAGCAGCAGCAGCAGCAGCACTCAGGAGGTTCTCTTCCTGTGTCGCCGCATGCTCCTGCCGCTTCCCCTTCCGTGAAGGAAGCAAAGAATCTGAAGCTCCAGTCCGCTCTCCTCAGCTATCTGATGGCAGTCAACCTCGAGTGAGTCTGTCAGTCAGTTAGTTAGTTAGTGGGTACGTGAGACAGAGAGAGAGAGAGAGCCTGCCTGCATGGGGGGGAATGCAATGGAATGGACGAAGTTGGCGGCTGCTCGCCCATTCTGTTTGGAGTCGTGATCGCTTTGTCTTGTCAGTGGGGGGCAAGCAAGAAATCCTTGGAAAGGAAATTGAAAGAAACTCCAATACACTCCAATTTTTCTTCGACTCAGGCAACGGGGGATCTCGACACACCCCTCCATGCAGAAGCGACGGCAGCCCCCCTTGTCTCGGGGGGTTTTGCCTGAGAGCAGAAGCAAAGGGGAGTCTGTTTTCTTCTTTTTTTAAGTACGAGAGCAAAAGTTTTGTTTCTGCGTGTATTTGCATCGCTGTACTTGCATGTGTTGAATCGTGTGCGTGCAGCGTCCAGAATGAGCGTGCACTTCTCGCCCGGGTGCTCCGTCTGGCTGCACACGACGATGGGAGTGGTCGCCTTCTAGGCGTTCTCCAAGAGTATGGGGGGAGTATTCCCGCATCTCTGTGGTTTCCCTGGATTCCATCGCTGCTGGGAGGGCTCCGGCTGCAGAGGGCAGACGCGGCAGCTTGTCTGTTCCTCCTTCAGTCAATTGCAACCAAGTTCCCGAATGCGCTCTGGTGGCACTTGGAGTCGGAGATGGAGGTGGAGAAAGGAAGAAAAGCGGAGAAAGAAAAGGAGCAGGCGGGAGAGGTCGGAACAAGACCAGGAGAAATGATGTTCCAATTGAGTGCAACTCTCGAAGGGGCGCATCCCACTTTGTCGAAAACGCTGCGAGCAATCTCTCATGACCTGTCTACCCGTCTCTGTCCCGCCCCCCTTGCAGGGCTGCTGAACGGGTTGAGAGGTTTCCTCAAGGAATGCGTAGACATACCCCTGCCAGTTCCCGCCTCCCTTTCGCCCCCTACACCCCCGACCGCTGTCCCTGCAGCTCCCCCGTCGGAAGTACCGGTCGAGGGGGCTGGAGATGTCTCAATGGGTGGGCACAAAGGGGGCGAGGGGGTGGGGGAAATCCCCGAGGCCTACAAGACGGACCCCATGCCGCCTGAATTGATGCTTCGACTTCGTCATTTCGTAGACTCGTCAACGACTGCGTTGCTTCAGGAAGAGGAAGACGGGGAGGCAGGGGAAGGTAGGGAAGAGAAGGAAAGCGAGACGGCGCCAATCGACGCTCTCTGGGCCCCCCTGCCCACGCAGTGCGTGAGAGAACGGGAACTTGCCCGTCGGTTCATGAAAAGATTCGCTGGCCAAATGAGAAACGATTTTGGTCTGTCTGTAATTGACGGTCTCCTATTTGGTGTTCCTGATATCATTCTGAGTCTCAGGAAGTGGCTCGGTGTCTTCAGCCGAGCCTGGGCTCTTCACCAACCGCCCTCGTCTACTGCTCCCCTGAGCTTAGACACCTTGCTCGGTACAAGTGCCGCTTTCCCGTTTGGTGATCCGTTTTCTGAGACTGGATGTTCCGGACTCGAGTCCTTGTTTTCCGGCTCTGGTTTTGGTGCATGGGGTGGTGGAGGGGCGGTTCGGACTTCGTTGAAGAGACCCCGGGTCGAAATTCCGGGTCTCCATTTCCGTTTGGGCTCATTCTTTGTAGGCACAAACGTCCTCCCAATGGCTCCTGACCCTACAGACACCTCAAGTCTGCCTGCCGATAAAAGCACTGAGGCCGCACAGAAAGGAGGCGGTGAGGTGCGGGCAGCAACTCCGTGGGCTGACTTTGGGGCGGTGTGTGTGTCCTTGGACCGCGTCGGAGGGACTGTGGAGACAGTAGCTGAGGGGGGGGTCCTCTCCCGTTGTCTGACGTTCTTCAGCGGAGATGGGTCAAAGTGGAAATTTGCCCTCACTCCCTTGGGGCCGGGGGGGCGTTACTCTTTTGACGCACAGGAAAGACGACGCCAGGTTGCGCTCTTCGCGTCGTCTCTCATGGCCAGGCACGCAGGGTGCAGACAGAGAGCCCTGTTTGTGACACCGAGGTCCGCTGTGCCAGTAGGAAGAAAATTTCAACTCGTGGAGGGGGGGAGTGGGGGAGGGGGGGGTTGCGAGTGGAGTACTCTGGACGGTGTTTTTGAAGAAATGTGCGGGTCCGGACTGATCGGCCTGGACGCAGCAGCGGAGGGCTTCGGGGGTGACATTCCTGCTGTCGTGTTCCGCCAGAGAGCAGCGCGTCTGTTGGCGTTGGAGGCGGAGGAGTTAGCAGAAACAGGCAAGGAAGAAGGAGACGGGGGAGCGACGGGGGGGGACGTTGCAATGGGAGGAACAGAAGAGATGGAAACGTCTGAAGACAAAAAGAGAAAGAGAGACCAACTGAGGAAGATGAGTGCGGCAGTGCGTCTGCGCGTCTACTCAGAGATTTGCCGCACCTTTGTGCCTGAGATTCTTCTGAAACGTTTTTTGGCAGGATCTTTGGGTGCCCCGGCATTCCCCCAAGGCTCCGGGGTGGCCGCGCCTCCAGGCCTGGGCCCGGATCGTCTGTTTGCTCTTTGCCGGACCTTCTGCTCCCAGCTGGGTGTCCTCTTTGTGCTTGATAGAGCGCTCTTCTCCCCCCCCGCAGACCCATCAGATCTCCGACTGCATCGGGGTACCGGCCAGGTCACTGTGGGGGGACCATCGTCCTTGCCCCTCTACGCAGACGGAAGGAGCGGCATGCCGGGGCCCTTGCAAAATGCCGACACAGCACCATCTTTCCGAGAGTCCGTGGAGGCTCTCTCTCTCTCTCCGCTGGCACTGGAGAGGGATGAGAGAGTGATGGAAGGCATTGGTCTCCCCGCCGCATCCTCCCAGTCGCAGTCGCAGTCGAGCGACGAGGCCCCCCCCTTCCGACTCTCCCGTAACGTCGAGTGTGCGATTGGTCCGGGGGGGCGGCTCGGCCTCCTGCCGGCCGTGATGAAATTTTCTGCCAACTGCTTGACAGGTCTGTCTGGTGATCACTCGGAGTTGTTGCCTTTGCAGCGAAGACGGGCAGAAGCGTTCTTCGCTTGCAAACCGTCCGAGTCTGAAGTTCTGTTCTCGCCCCCTGGTACAGGGCAGCGGGAAAAAGAGAAGGAAAGGGGGGAGGAGAGGTGGCAGTACGAGTACCTGTTGTGCGACTTTCCCCTTCAGGGACGGTCGTCTGCGGCTGGGACTCTCTTTGGCGACGCCCTTGAGATCTTCTGGAGGGACGATGCCTTGTCGCACGTTGTCATGTCGAGGTGTCAAGCAGAGGAAATACAGCAGGGAGAAAAAGGCGAAGAGGAAGGGAGGGAGCAAGCAGGGGGGTCGGTGTCTGCGAGTTCTCGGCCTCGGGAGTCGGAGGGCGGTGGGGCCACGTTGGGGACGGCTGTTCCCTCCGTTCTGAAAGTGGGGGCCCGTCTCCGTCGCGCCTCCGAGCGAAGGCTGTTGGCGTTGGTTTATGAGGGGAAGAGGCGGTTGTCGTTGGTGGAGGAAGCAGAGGGCGGGGGGCATGTACAGGCAGGAGAGGGAGAAAGAGAAGGAGAGGAAGAGGCGGGAGGGACGCTGACAGAAATCAACCGGCTTGTCACGAGGGCAACGGACCCAAAAAGTCTCTGTCTCCAGGCACCGTCACTCTCCCCGTGGTTGTAGAGACACAAAGCGACAATGGCAGGAGGAAAATCTGAAGTGTGGGTCAGACAGGTGGACACATTAGTCACATGCAGTGATCGTCTCATGCATGCCCTCTTTCCCTTCCTCTCACCTCGACCTGAATCATACAAGCGATGAATTCAGACTTTGACGTTCTCTGCACTCAGCCCTTTCTTTCTTTGGCGCTCTTTGAATATAGTTTCACAAACCTAGCTGTGCACTCTTCCCGCTCTGCAGTTCCTAATCTCTTCTGAGTCATGCCAATCGTCTCTGCTGCTCTTCTATTTCCTCGTTTCTCCCCGAGCTAGCTGTGTGTCCTTTCTTGTTCTGTGTTCTGCCTTTTGACGCAGTCTTTTCCATTCTTCCCTTCGTCCATGTGTTTGGGTGCAGATTTGCGCATGGTACGGGGGGGACCAAAAGATGGGACAGTTCTATCTTTGGAGTTGGAAGGGAACTGGAGAGGGAAAGGGACGCGAAGGGTGCCGGTGAAAGCGATAAATGAATGTGCAGTCAGACTGTTTTGCATAGTAAAAAGTGCGTCTGCATCTAGATCTGCAATAATTCTGCATGCATCACTTTAGTACACATATAATTACTAAAAAATGGTTCAGCCGGAGACATGCATACATATCACAGTGTAAGTATATTAATTGGAAATTGGAAGTACAATGCAAATTTAAAATAGTGTTAGAATCAGACAGTTGGATCCACGTATGATCTAGCGTATGATATGTAGAGATTTAAAATTAAATCTACTCTAAATTAAAGTGTTAGACGATTGTATATATTTTCTAGACTCGTTTCGAGGGGGATTCCCTGGCTTTCGCTTCATCCATAAACTATATAAGGTGCTTACTAAACTGCTTAGGGCATGTCTTACCTAGTGCCTTACCAATAAAACCTGCGTAAGGCAGTTACTCACACTATGTGCTATGTCACTAGACTACATCAGGGTGCTGCGGAGTTCCACCAGGGCAATTTACTAGCCTCTTCATCATTTTGTTTACCCAAGGTGTGTGACCAAACACTAAAAGCTTAGAAATAGCCTTTCAAATAGGCAAAAAGCAAAGGTGTATAATGATTTAGATGATGATTAATGATAATATACGATGATACGATTAATAATGAACATTAGATTTTCAAAAAACTGCCTAAGTTGTTAAATTAGCTAGCTAGCTAGCTAGCTAGCTGATTTGGGAACCAAAAAGTTGTAACTAGCTAGTTGGTAACTAGTTATTGACCAGTCTGGAAACATGTTTTTGACTAGTCAAAGATTTCTGTAAGCTAGTCTGTAAAAACGTTTTAAGGTATGGCCATTACAGGTAGTATGAGATTATAGGGGTGTAAGAACGGGGGGGGGGGTGCGTTCGAGCTCTTAGGACTCCAGATCCGACGGGGTCCCCCCCGTTCGAGCTCTAGGGAGATTAGACCCCTGTGAACGGGGACCCCCCCCTTTGGAGAGCTCTAGGTGAGAAAAAGTGCTAGGTCATGAAGACAACCTAGATGATGACCTTCATGAAGCCTAAACTATTCTCAACTCTAACTTAAAACATACTTAAACTAAAAGTAACTTGAATAAAATTAACTTCAGCATCAATTGAATTCAACTCCGTCATGAGGTGTCATTAATCAGCTTCTAATTCTTTCTAATTTGTCATTAAACAAAGAATGGCAGAGGCAGAAACACTTGCGATATAGACATTAGGTGATCGATGTGCCCCCATGTATCAGGGCAGTCGTTGTACGCCTGCAGAAAGGCAGCCAAAATTCTCGGTAAGCCAGTCAGATCTCAATGGAGTCCGGGCTTGAGCAGCACAATCAGCAGTAGTGAGTAGTGTGAAGGCATCACAGTCAGCAGCAGTGTAAAGCAAGAGAAAACAGAACAACCATATAAGAAAGCGACTGTTCACAGAAGGCGGAACATGGTGGGGCAGGTGTAGGCAGGTGAATCATTCAGTGATAGACTCGAAAAATTAATTTTGATCGCGCACACGAACTCTATGCACCCCCCCC
>JAHBMJ010003402.1:73132-89451 GCA_018398765.1 Chromera velia | reverse complement strand
GACTGATCGAAAACAAAGAGCCCCGCAGACATGCACCGAAAGTTGGTGAGGGGAGATAGAGCTCGAACGCACACATAAACAGAGACACACAGGGAGGGAGGGAAGAGACTGATCGAAAACAAAGAGCCCCGCAGACATGCACCGAAAGTTGGTGAGGGGAGATAGAGCTCGAACGCACACATAAACAGAGACACACAGGGAGGGAGGGAAGAGACTGATCGAAAACAAAGAGCCCCGCAGACATGCACCGAAAGTTGGTGAGGGGAGATAGAGCTCGAACGCACACATAAACAGAGACACACAGGGAGGGAGGGAAGAGACTGATCGAAAACAAAGAGCCCCGCAGACATGCACCGAAAGTTGGTGAGGGGAGATAGAGCTCGAACGCACACATAAACAGAGACACACAGGGAGGGAGGGAAGAGACTGATCGAAAACAAAGAGCCCCGCAGACATGCACCGAAAGTTGGTGAGGGGAGATAGAGCTCGAACGCACACATAAACAGAGACACACAGGGAGGGAGGGAAGAGACTGATCGAAAACAAAGAGCCCCGCAGACATGCACCGAAAGTTGGTGAGGGGAGATAGAGCTCGAACGCACACATAAACAGAGACACACAGGGAGGGAGGGAAGAGACTGATCGAAAACAAAGAGCCCCGCAGACATGCACCGAAAGTTGGTGAGGGGAGATAGAGCTCGAACGCACACATAAACAGAGACACACAGGGAGGGAGGGAAGAGACTGATCGAAAACAAAGAGCCCCGCAGACATGCACCGAAAGTTGGTGAGGGGAGATAGAGCTCGAACGCACACATAAACAGAGACACACAGGGAGGGAGGGAAGAGACTGATCGAAAACAAAGAGCCCCGCAGACATGCACCGAAAGTTGGTGAGGGGAGATAGAGCTCGAACGCACACATAAACAGAGACACACAGGGAGGGAGGGAAGAGACTGATCGAAAACAAAGAGCCCCGCAGACATGCACCGAAAGTTGGTGAGGGGAGATAGAGCTCGAACGCACACATAAACAGAGACACACAGGGAGGGAGGGAAGAGACTGATCGAAAACAAAGAGCCCCGCAGACATGCACCGAAAGTTGGTGAGGGGAGATAGAGCTCGAACGCACACATAAACAGAGACACACAGGGAGGGAGGGAAGAGACTGATCGAAAACAAAGAGCCCCGCAGACATGCACCGAAAGTTGGTGAGGGGAGATAGAGCTCGAACGCACACATAAACAGAGACACACAGGGAGGGAGGGAAGAGACTGATCGAAAACAAAGAGCCCCGCAGACATGCACCGAAAGTTGGTGAGGGGAGATAGAGCTCGAACGCACACATAAACAGAGACACACAGGGAGGGAGGGAAGAGACTGATCGAAAACAAAGAGCCCCGCAGACATGCACCGAAAGGTGGTGCATGGAATTTCGTTCCCCTGTGTCCTGATGATTTTCCGTACGGAAAACGCAGGTCTACACTTTATTTCAAAGCCAACGTACCCACCCACCCACCCTCTGTTGCGTCTTCGTTTGCAGTGGAGGAGTGCACGATCAATTCTGGAAAAAGAAGCGTCAGGTGGGACTTCAACAGCCTCATGTCGTAGGAGTTACCTGCAGGCAGAAGGCGGATGGGAGGGAAGGGAGAAAGGGGGAGGAATGTGCTTGCTACGCTTTCTGTCTGTGGCAAAGAGAGGCACTGCGTGAACGAGGGACGGGGGGACGGACGAAAGAAGAAATCAGGGAGGCAGAGCTGGTTGAAGAATGAGGGCGCAGTCTCGCGAGGAAAAGCGCATGGAGAGAGGCTTCTGGAGGACTAGAACGCCTGAAGAAAAAGAATCGGAAAAAAAAAGACAATACATGGCAGATCAGAAGGACCTCCCTCAGACAATTTCCACGTCTTCCACGAGGGCCACTCACTCCTTTCCTCTTAATTCTCTGCCCTTCTCCGCCAACCTGCTTACCCACCCTGAAATCCGTGCACGAGAACGAAAAGATGGACGCCCTGGTACCGTTTGGGTGCGCAGGGAAGTTCGAGAGTGGACTGCATGGAGGCAGGTGGACACACACACACACAGAGAGAGAGAGAGAGAGAGAGAGAGAGAAGACATGGAGGAAAAGGCAGATCAACAAACAAACAAACAGACAAATACGAGAACCCAAAGACCTGCATGCAACGGAAGAAGGAAGCCCCAGGGCCGGCAGTGTACCGCTAACGGCAAAAAATAGGAATGAACTCAGGGACGAAGAGGAAGAGCCTTTCTAGAGGAAGGCTGCCCTGTTCACAGCACATACAAAATCACCCATGCAGACCACACGCAAAATCGAGAAAAAGCAATGCTGAAGAATCGGCACTGGAGGCAAAAAAAAAACACGCGAGCAGGCAAGCAACCGTGACATTGTGAAGAGGAAGTGGACAATGCAGTAGTCATACAGATTAGAGGGACCGGAAAGAGGCAAAACAAAAAAAGGAAAAGAAACCAACGGACGGACGTCTCCTTCTGCCCCTGCCCCCGCCATGGACGACGACGCTGCCCTCCTCCCTCCCTCTCCACCTGCACCCGATGCCGCCGCGCTGACAGCGAACGACGGCGCTTTTTGTGACGGTCCCTCCTCTCCGTCTGTCGGTTCGTATGTCTGCATTGCATAAAGGAGAACCAAGCACATTTACTTCTTTCTTTTTTGCATCGCTCGATCCACCGATCGATCGAGTGTTTGCGTGCACGCATGTATCCTTCCTGCAGGAGATACGGACGTCCAGACGGTCTTCCTGACACAGATATTAATAAAATGAATGAAGGAGGCCGGCGGGGTCCACGCGGGAGACTCATATGAGACAGATGATATGATAGACAAAGAAAGGAAAAAGACGACAGGCAGCCCTATTAATTCAGACGGACCCAGAAACAGAGGTGCAAGCAGGATCAGAAAATTTCCCTCAAAGGGAACAGGACAACGAAGCGGAAATTCGAACGGACAGACGTAGGGACGGACAGACATGCATGCAGTTTCTCTTTTTTTATCAGTCTCCACATACGCAGACACAAAGAAATAAAGAGAGAGAGAGACTCATCAAAACCAGTTCACCGATGAACCCATCGGATGCACGCTGAAGCGACCGACCTGCTCAAAAAGAATCGGATGCAGTTCATGATGAGACGCCCTGCAGGCAGACAGGAATGAAGGAAAGGAACCCCCCCCGTGAAAGAGGCAAGGCATGCACAGAGAGAGAGAGAGAGAGAGGGAAAAAACGGGGAGAGAGGGAAGAAGGATTGGAAGAATTGAAAAGAAAAAAGCGGAAGCAAGCGACGAGGAAAGAAATCAGAAAGCAGCGTAGAGAGACCCACATTCGCCGAGAACAGACTGTGCATCTCTCCTCTTCTTGTCTATCTGAGACAGACAGACGAAAAGGGAAAAAAAGGATCGAAGATTCATTCAAGCAACACAAATAGATCTGCAGGACATTTCTTTCTTTCTTTCTTTCTGTCTGCATTTCTGTCTGTTTGTTTGTCTGTGTATCTCTCTGTCTGGACAGTCAAAGAAAGAAAGCGAAACAAGATTCACAAAGACACACACGCACACTCACACGGCCACGTCCTCTATCGGAAGAGGCGGCTTCTCGATATACGAAGCAGACCGCCTTAAAGCGTCCTGCATGCATGCAGGTGAGTGGATTTGTCAGGTGTGTGAAGTCTTTCTCTGTGTGGCCGTCCGTCGGTGCGCGAAAGAGAAAAGGGAGAGGGAAAGCTTAGGGCCTTCTCCAGAGATTGCAATCACCCCAGTAGAAGATCGGCCGCCACGCGAATTTGGCGGCAGCTGAAGTTTCTTAACCACGTGTGAAGTCAGATGCAGAGATCTGCCAAGACGAGACAGTGACCAAAAGATACGCAGAAAGATGGATGGTTACACAAAGTAATGCCAATTGCTGCAAGATGCTAAGGGAGAGAGAAGAGCATTAGATGATGCAGGACTGACTGCCATCCTGGAGTGGGTGTCCCAAATCTCCCGGTCGAATGCTTGAGATACGTCTCTGCAAAGCTTGGAGGATAGATGGAAGGATTAGATCCACACACACACGCACGCTCACACACTCACACACACACACACACACACGCACACACGCATACGCACACGCACACGCGCACACGCACGCACGCACGCATGCACACACACACACACACACACACACACACGCATACGCACACCGCGCACACGCACACGCGCACGCACGCATGCACACAACACACACACACACACGCTCACACACACACACACACACACACACACACACACACACACACACACACACACACACAGAGAGAGAGAGAGAGAGAGAGAGATAAAGGCAGCGAAGCGACGAAAGCAGACGAGTGCACACAGACAGATTAACCGACGCGCGCAAACAGTCTGAGAGGGAGAACGACAAGGAATGCAAGACAGGAAAACTTACAGACACGCAGAGGAGAAGGCCAATAACCATGGAGCGCACTTGTAACGCTTCCTCTAAAACGATACAAACAGACATATGATGCAGATAGACGCTTTTTCCTCTGTTTCTCTTCTGCATGGCAAGTATCTAGGAGAGGGAACAGATGTCTCAGTGTATGTCTGTTTGCATGCATCGAAACACTCAATGCATCAAACCAAAAGAAACGAAACGAAAAACAGACAAATCCACTCCTGCACATTCCCTCACCGTCCTGAATTTTTGGATGCCGTCCGAGTGACTCTTTTATGGTTTCTGTCCGAAAAATCAAAAAACATTTCTGCGCACGGTCAAACTTCAGTCGCCTGACTTTGAAGATAAACCTACGCCTACGAACCTCGTTTTGATGGGATCCCGAAAGAGCGACTCCCCCAAACGGTCGACAAGTCTTCTCTCAAACTTCTGACGCAACAACGTTGCCATCTCTGCAGGAAGGCGCACGCGGAGAGAAAAGTGGGATGGCATGCTTCCGTAAGGAAATGAATAAGGAAGGAGGGAAGGAAGGGTGCGGCTACAGAGAAAAGGGTGCGGCTACAGAGAAAAGGCAAGACAGATCGCGGACGAACATCAACACAACAACACTAGGGTCTGTCTGGAGCGCTCTGTCTGTCTGTCCGTCTGTATGTATGTACGTATGTCTCCTGTCTGTCTGTCTGTCTGTCTGTATGTATGTATGTTTCTGTCTGTCAGTCTGTCTGTCTGTGTGTGTGTGTGTGTGTGTGTGTGTATGTGTATGTTTCTGTCTGTCTGTCTGTCTGCCTCTGCATTTTGAGTCCACACAAGAAGAACAAAGCAACTTGCGGTGCAGCTCTGAAGAACTCGAGCGGCCAAGTACCAATCGAAAACTTGCAGACAGACAGGGACAAACGCATAGAGACGCATGTATGCATGTAAGGCAACAGACAGACAGACAGACAGACACGCATGACGGTTTTTTCGTTTGAAGGATCGAAGCAACGGGCTGACGAACCAACCTCGAGGGCAGTAGATGAGGAGACCAAGAAATTTGTGCCACAGACTGTAGAGCTGCAGAATTAATTCCGTACCGATCGAAACAATTGATTGAAGAAGAAAGGAGGGGAAGCGAGAAGGGAGGAAGAAAAAAAGGACCGACCAATTCTGGTGCATCAGCACGGAAAGAAAGACAGACGAGAATGTGAAGACGGCAAGAAGCCAAAAAACAGCTGAGCCTTCTTTGCACGGGCATGCGTCCTTCCATCTATGCAGGCAATGAATGAAGCAGCAGAGAAAGAACCACCAAGACATGCAGCAGGTGAGAGCATAAAAAGAAACAAACATTTCTCTTGTTGAGCAACCAGACATATCAACCGTCTCTCTCTCTCTCTCTCTCTCTGTAAGATTGATGATGATACATGCATGCTGGAATGAACAAGACATGATCATGGATAGCAAAATGACGGGCACAAGAAAAGAAAAGGGGGTGAAAGAAGCAGGACGAGACCTACTCTGGTTGTCTGTTTCTTAGTGCGCGGGCGCTAGAACAATCCCTGTACAGAACTTCAAAAGTACTCCACGCTTGAGGAAAAGCAGAGAAAAAAAAAAAAACTGTACCATACAGGGTGAGTTGCTTGACACAAAGATAGACAGACAGACAGACGGAAAGACACGGACGAATGGACCTGTGCAGCCATGAAGCTTAGCTCTTGTCCGAATGCGGCGGCGATGACCTCGGCGTCCTCCGACCCGCCTCCTGCCCCTCCCCCTCCTCCGTCTGGTGCCATCTTTCGCATCCTCTCGCGCAGTCGCCTGACTGTTTTTCTCTGATTGCGCGATTCAGGTCTGTAGAAGGGACGCCCGCCGGGATTATTCGGGTGCGGCTGTCCGGGTGCAGGGAATTCATCAGGAAATGGAGAAGGAGGGGGGGAGGAGGCAGAGGCTAGACCTGGGGAGAGGAGAGGGGGGGGGGAGGGGGGAGGGCGGGAGACGCCCGAGGGTGATGCGGCCTGCGCGTCTCCGCCGCCTCCTCCTTCCCCTTCTTCCTCTTCTCCGGGGAAGGCCAAGGGCGGGATGTACAGAGCCTCACCGAGCACAATCCTCTGAGGGGGGGTGAAACAACGGGTTGCAATGCGCATCAGCTGGCAGGCTGCAACGAAGAGGAAAGGGCAGCCAAACATAGAAAGACACCCACCCAAATTGGGAACACATTTGATCAACTTTTTCGAATTCATCACAAACCGAGAGGGGAACGAAAGGGGAAAGAGGGTAAGGACGGGGAAACGGCAGAGCGAATGAGAAGAGAAGAAAAGGGATGAGAAGCTGCGGATATGAGCAGGGAGAGGGAATGGACGCAGTCGTTCCGCACAAGCACACACTGCCTGACTCCCTGCCTGACTGACCAAGGAGATGATACTGTCTGGCGAGGCTGTGCATGTATCGCTGGTGCAGTCCCTCTGCTGCCTCCAGAAGAGACGGCAAAGGGGCCTCCGCCCCCGCTCCTCTCTCTCCCGAAGGACTCCGATCACCTGTGGAGGGCCGTTCGTCTCCTGCAATGTAATACAATACAATGCAGGAAGGAACGATGCATCCATCTATCCATCCATCCATCCATCCATCCATGAGGGAAGAAAGAAAGAACACGATGAGGCAGGCCAGACGTACGGGTCCATCCATCCATCCATCCATCTGGGCACACCAAGAGACAGACTAGATGGTCAGTCAAGCTGAAAGAAAAGAGATTCCAAACTGCATGGAAGTGAATCGATCCGGTCCCCGTTCTTTCTTCTTCATGGCGAGTATCGTTTCTCTTCGAACACACACACACACACACACACACACACACACACACAAACAAACAAACAAACATACGCACACACACAGAGGGGGGGGAGGGGGAAGGAGAGAGAGAAAAGAGAGACTCTCAGATCGACTTGAAGATTCTCCCCCCCCTGTCTTTCCCCCCACCCCTCCCCATCTTCCCATTCCCCCTCCCCTTGACGGACTCACTCACTTATTGAGGCCGTACGGCTGTGAGAGAGAGACTCTCGCAGATACTGTGCGAAGGAGACCGCCATGGACGGCGACGAAGACGAACCCGGACGTGAGCCAACGCCGCCCCCGCCCCCACCCGCAGCCACTCTATCCGAGTCCGCCTGCAACGCCCCCCCTCCCGCGCCGTCGAGTGCCAGCGGCGCCCTTGAGGCTGCTGGGTTGGCCTCCTTTGCTTTCGGCCGCTCCTTCGCGTCTCTGCGGATTCCTCTCGGCAGATGAGATGCGGTGATGTGGGAGGGCCTCAAGCGAAATCTGCACAAAGAACCAACAAACGGAAAGAAAATGAGGGAGGGAGGGAGGCACTGGTGTGGAAGGAACGCTCTCTCTCAGCTGGGTTGGATCTCGAGCTGAGCTGAGGGTTTGGGAGATGAAGGCCCTGCATTCCTCTTTTGTTTGTGCTCGCCTGTCCATATTCAGACTTTGGGGGACCAGAACGCCATACGAGCAGGAACTGAGAAACAGAAGTAGGAAGCCAAAAAACACCTTGCTAAGGAAGGTGGGAGCACGTTGATCTAGTGAAAGAAAGAAGAAGGAACTCGAAGCTGAAAACTCGACAAAGGACAAAAAGAGGAAGAGGGAAGGAGAAGCTTAGGAAGACAGTCTACAATGAATGTCCGTACAAACACAAACAAAAAGAGAAACAAACAAAAAAGGGATCCACAAAAGGGATCAAACGGAAGAAAGGAAGGACGCACCCACCGAAAGTCAATCAACGCCGTATGGATCAGAAGACCAACTGCAGGCACCAGAAGGCAGCAGAAGAAGACAGAGGCAGGCAGGAAGACCAACAAACAGAGAGATGAAAAAAACACCAAGTGCATCGAGGCTGGAGTTATGTGAAAAGAAGTATGCTGGTGTCTGTATCTGATTTTTGAGAATGAATGTACCACGAAAGAAAGTCGCACCCACAATCCAATCCAGACTCGTTCCAGACTCATCAACAACGAATCGGCAAGCTTGAGAAAAGAGACTGAATGCTTGCAGAGGCATCAGAAATCATGCACGCGCCTGCAGAGCAAAGAAAGCGAAAGGCCCTCTCCGACTTCAATGGAACCCCGCCGCTCCAACCCTCTACAGAGATGGTGAAGGAAGGCCCCCCTCACTCACCACTCACTCTCTCACTCACTTACTCTCTTCCATTTGGAAGCAGTTCGGTTCTCTTCTCTCCTTTCGGAGATAAGCAGTACTCTCTCTCTGCCTCTCTCTCTCTCTCTCTCTCTCTCTGTGTGTGTGTGTGTGTGTGTGTGTATGGGTGTGTGCGTGTGCGTGTGCGTGTGTGGGCACCTTCATTCATTCCCTCACTCGCTCATTCTCTCGCGCTCACGTACTTACTTACTCACTCACTCACTTACTCATTGACTCACTCACTCACTCACTCACTCACTCACTACTCACTCACTCACTCACCTGTGCAGAAATGGAATTCGTCGAATACAAGCGACACGTACTCGTGCATCCCTGCACACACACACACACACACACACACACACACACACACGCACACACACACACACACGCACACACACACACACACNGGGGGGGGGAGACAAAAACGTGGAACTTGAATTCTCTTCCAGAGAACCGAAAGGAGGAAATGGAGAAAAACCAGAAGAAGGAGAAGAAGAAGACAGGAGCATTCATCTAACTGGAGAAGAAAATGATTCAGCCATTTCTCTCGAGGAGGGTCAAAGTGTCACGAAGAAAAAAAAAAGCAAAGAAAACGAAAGCGTTCACTCAGAAGAACAGGAGGCAAAGGAAGACAGACGACGGCAGGAAGGAAGGAAGGAAGGAAGGAAGGAAGGCAGGAAGAAAAGAATGAAGCGACGAAGGATCTAACAAACTCATGTCCTGACTGACCTGACTGCACCCGATGAAGTTTGTGCAGAGTATACGAGACAATCTTGAAGTTCATCCCTCGCCCCTGTGTGCAATGAATGCAATGCATGCGACGAATTATGTATTTGTTTCAAGATCAGGATCACGAGGGGAGATTTCGTCACCATGCGCAGACAGGACTTTTCGTCACGACGTATAGCTCGGAATGACATCATTATCAACCAAGGAAAAGAGAAATATGCAAATGAACGGACGACAAAAAAAAAATTCGGCAATCCCCCTTCTTCTGCACATGCACCCATTAGCAACATGCCAGAATGTATGTCATTGAATGAGCAACCGGAGATTCCACTTTCACATCCCAACCTCACTTGCTTGCTTCTTCCCTCTCGTCCTGGGGAGGGCCTCCTTCTGCTGCCCGGATTTTTTTTTTTTTAAATTTCATTTCATTGGGGAGGGCCTCCTTCTGCTGCCCGGATTTTTTTTTTTTTGTTTCATTTCATTGGGGAGGGCCTCCTTCTGCTGCCCGGATTTTTTTTAAAAAAAAAATTCATTTCATTGGGGAGGGCCCCCTTCTGCTGCCCGGATTTTTTTTATTTTTTTTTCATTTCAGTCACTTCCCTCCATCAACCTCCCTAGCTCCCTCGCTGGATCTATTCATAGATCTATCTCAGATAAGTAACAAAGTACCTCTGTTGCAGGGGGTGGAAGTTTCGCGTTGGTCGTTTCCTTGCTCCCTTCCTTCTCCTTGTCTCTCGAGGAGGGGTCCTCAAAGAGAAGCTCCACCTCCAAGTACACAGGCGCTGTCTGCTGGGCAGAGTGCAGGTCCATCTCGAGGCGAAATTCGGCAGCCTCGTTCAAGTCGACCTGAAAAGAAAGAAAGAAAAGAAAGAAAGAAAGAAAGAAAGAAAGAAAGAAAGACCGGCCATACAGCCAGCAAGGCATCTATGTACGCGTGCTTGTGTTTGTATGTATGTATGTATGTATGTTTGTGTGTGACGAACAAATATCAATCTCTCCTGCCTTGTTCCAGTTGACCGCAAACAAAGAGCATATCAGACCAACCTTATCTTTTTTTTCTTGGATGCAGAAGTCAGAAGAGGGAACAAAAGACAGAAACAAAGGCGCGCTGTGCGTGCCGTAGGCAGTCATGGGAGGAAGCGTGTACAATGCACACATTGCTGTTTTCTGCGTGCACATACTACTCATCTTCACAGTGGCTGCTTGTCGAGTCGTGTCTTGTTGTTTCTTTTCCAATCAGTTCGTGGCAGCACTCCGAGTGAAACCCCACAGCTGTAAGCTGGAATGAAGAGCAGAACTAAGCTCACTGAAAGAAGGTCTGCCAGGGCGACCTGAGTCTTCTTCTCAAAAGTTACGTCTCCAGGCCCGGACGTATGCCTCCACTCCACTTCTCTCTACAGACAACATGTCGTACAACGACATCCACAAAGATAGACAGAGATACAGACACAGAAAACCAGACAGGCAGACTATATCGTCTTTTCTTTCCTTCTTCTCTTCCTTTCCTTCACACAGACCGAGACTCTGTGTTTCTTCTTCTCCCTTCTTTTCCGACAGACAGATAGATGGATAGATAGAATGACACCACGAACAACCTACCTCCTCCTCACAGTACTTGATCATGAAGCTCTTGGTTGCGAAGGTCTGGGCCTCATCAATGAGATAGCCTGGGAGGACGAAATGGCTGTTGTTCTCCCTCTCGAGGGCCTCGGTGGGGGGGCGGAAGTGGGCATACGGGAGGGCAGCAATCACCTGCAATCAAAAATCAAAAGGATTCCAGGGAAAGAAAACAGGAGGGGACGGAGGGAAAAGGTCTGAAACAAGGACGAAGAGAAGTGCCGCGTCTCTTTCTGCGCTTCTTTCTCTCGCGTGAAGCCTCCCCGTCTCCCCCACTCTAGCGACAAGATGCTCTGCACGGACAGGTGGCTGCAGGGCTGTCCGTTTCTCTGACCTGTTCCCCCAGGTCCTGGTATATCCTTGCTCTCAGGTGGTAGATCCCCTGGTGGAACAGGTCGATGTTTCTGAAGGTGTCGAAGTGGAGAACGATCTCCACGATCCCCATCACAGCCATTGTCGCAAGCTGCAGGCTCGGGCGGTGACGACCTTACGTCACTCTCTTATTGCTTTTCCGTTTTTCTCTACACGTTTTGGTCTCTGTTCTTGATGGGTGTGCCCATCAAAGGACGCTGTGCCAGCGACTGGCCAGGCTCAAAATAATCCTCGCAGATGACGCATGGTGCAGACCCCGACAGAGGTACGCGTTCGGATGTTAATTTTGAGCCCTTTGTAGACTTCTTGCGGGCATGTGTGAAGTTGGGTCTTAAAGCATGCACACTGCAGAAGAACGCTGTGTGCCAGAGAGACAATGGACCGATCGAGCTTGATGATAGTGAGAATGTACTGTTGTTCTCGGATGTTCTCGGATATGCAAGGTTTTTTGCAGGGGGGGCAACATGCATGGGGCAATTAACCGCTGGCAAAAAGCCCGCGGGTGCAATATGGTGCGTATCGGTCATCTGAATTCATCTGACGCACGCATGACGCACGCAGACTGAAACATGCGGACCATAGCTTCGACTTTTTGTTTCAACAGCTAGCTATAGCTGGCTGCTGGCATGTGAACTCAACTTAATTAGTTGGACATGCACTGTCTTCTCCGCAGAGGTCGAGTTCTGTACGTCAAACCCCCTCTGACACACAGAGTTCCATTACTAAAACCAGTGTGGATCCCGTGAGTCTCTCTACAACGGGAAGGCGGTTTAGCTGCCTGTCCTGGCATCGGGCTCTGACCTGCATGTGTGGCAGACTGAACTATAGGTAGACACTTATTAATAGCTGGCCAACCGGCCTTCTGAATTCCCTTCTCTCTCGATTCCCCAAAGCTTTCACTTGAAGGAAGAAGCGGCAACCACATCTGAACAGCTGCACGCAAAATAGACGGTCGGACCAGAGGCAGAAATACATCTGATATACGCATATATTAATACTTTCCTTCCCAGACGAAAACCCAGTTCGATCGATCGACTCCGAGGAGCGATTGGAGGAAGAATGCTGAAGACGAGACTTCAGAAAGTCTCCAGCGGCCTGGACGAGATGGGGTCGTCCCTCGATGGTCTGCAGGAGAGGATAGCAAGGATGCGGACTCTCCTCAGCGGTCCGTCAGCTGCATGCATTCATGCATGCATGCCAGAGTAGGTCTGTCCTTCATTCATTCTCTGCATGCACAGATAGACGGGTGGACGTACAGCAGCATGCAATGAGGCTGTAGATTGATGAAAGTGGACAGACAGACTTAGCCCAAGTCTTCTTCATTCCCCACATGGCGATTGATGCATGGTTATGCGCCTTTGCTTCTTTTCCCTCTCTTTCGCCCTCGGCATGTATGTGTGCAGGAGGGAAGCTGCCGAGCATGGCGTCCTATGAGGCCAACATGAACATCCAGCAGCAGACCGCTCCCCCGAACCCCCTGACGACGTTCAGGAACGAAGTCGACAGGAAGTGCCAGGGCATGCTGAACGCCTACAACTTCTTCAGGAGAGATGGACAAAAAGGGTCAGTCAGTCAGTCAATCAGTCAGTCAGGCAGGCAGACAGGCAGCCAGCCAGCCAGCCCGCCAGACAGGCAAGAATTGAGGGAGGCAGAGACGAAGAGAGAGACGGACTCGAGAGGAAAAGGGCACAAACGGACAGGCTGCAAATCTCCTCATCTCGATCGATCCATGTCAGAAGAGCCACCCAGCAGAGGGGTATGCGAGGTCACAGGGGAGGTGGGCAAGATGCCTCGCGTCCCCTGTAATCTGCAAACGAAAGAAGAAGCGAAACGAACGGAAGGAAGGAAGGAAGGAAGGAAGGAAGGAAGAAAAGAAGAAAGGTGAGAAGAACGAAAACACCTCATCCTGTAACCCATTTACGATGAAACTCTCAAGAAGGTTTGATTGTTTTCTGCGGTTGATCAAAATGGTCCCTCTGACTTGCAGCGTGGTCCCTCTGACTTGCTTCCGCAAAAGGGCGGAAGAGCTTGGCATCTCCTCTACCGAGACTGACGAAGCCCTCAAGACAGCCACTCGGAGCGCAAAGGGGGAAAGTCAGTTGGTTTTTTGCTCTCGCTTCCTTTCTCTTGCTGTGAGAATTCATGTCAGCAAAAAGAACCCCAAGCAGGCAGCCGACCAAAGAAACATAAAACAGAAAGGACTAGCTCGGACAAGCCAGATGCATGGAGGCTAGAGAAGAACTGAACTGTAAAACAGACCTGTGGCCATCTGAATGGGTGGAGGATTGAGTGACAACACACACACATGCGCAAAGAAAAGAAAACAGCTAGGCAAACGGCCAGACATCTTGTGAGGGCAGGCAGGAAGGAATAGATTTCCAGTCAATCCCTCTGAATGCTTTCGGCAATCCATATTGCACAGTTCTATGGCGTCTCATAGTCACCCTGGAAAAGAAACGCAGCGTCCCTTAAAGCGTCTGAATATTGCTATGAAGAATATAAGACGAATGGGAAAGAGGGTCATGGGTAATTCTACGCTGACTCGGATGGCTACCCTTCCACCCCCTCTAGGAATGTCAAACTCGCGTCGATCGATCTGTGCGTCTTTTGGTTGTCAGCCCCGACCCCCCCCACACGTATACTTTTACTTTTGACTGTCCCGCCCGCCCTGTGCAGCTGTCGATGTGTGGGCCTTCCTGGGCCTCGGGAAGGGAAATAGGCGGCGGCGCAAATCCCATTCTCAGTCAGGGTCGGGTTCTGGGGATAGGGGGGGGAGACAGGGACATTATGATCCGGAGGAGGGAGAGGGGCATGTGGGGGGGGGGGAGTGGTCGACGGACAGTCAGGACGAGGGGGAAAGGAGGCGGATAGCTCGGCAGGATTCCTCTGGGAGTTGTCAAAGTCCGAAGTCGACTCGGATCCTGCAGAGACAGGCCGACGCAATGGCCGCCCAGTCGTCTGTGAAGGCACTGAAGACGAAGGGGGGGAGGGGGAGAGAGGCAAACGCGAATGTAAGTGAGAATACGAATAGAATGAAGAGAGAGAATGGCGACGCTCCACAGAGCACCCAATTGGACACGCCCCCATGGGAAACTGCACCTGTGCATGTAGATGCGGGGGGGGAGGGGGAGGAAGCACTGGCTGCCACGAAATTGACTGCCCACTGGAAGGGAAAGAAGGTACGGGATGAGTTTAGTCGGCAGAAGCAGGAGAGGGAGGAGGCAGCAACCAAACTGTCAGCCAATTGGAAGGGAAAGAAAGCCAGGGAAGAGTACACGCGTGAGAAAGCGGAAAGAGAGCAGGCCGCCACCAAATTGTCTGCTGGATGGAAGGGCAAAAAGGTGCGGGAGGAATATGAAAAGGAAAAAAAGGAAAGAGAAGAAGCTGCCACCAAATTGTCTGCTGGATGGAAGGGCAAAAAGGTGCGGGAGGAATATGAAAAGGAAAAAAAGGAAAGAGAAGAGGCTGCCACCAAATTGTCTGCTGGATGGAAGGGCAAAAAGGTGGGGGAGGAATATGAAAAGGAAAAAAAGGAAAGAGAAGAGGCTGCCACAAAGTTGTCAGCCAATTGGAAGGGCAAAAAGGCAAGGGAGGACTATAGTCGTGAAAAGCAAGAGAGAGAGGAGGCAGCAACAAAGTTATCTGCCCACTGGAAAGGCCGAAAGACTCGCAAAGAGATCTCGGTCAGGTCTCAGACAGAAGAGACTGGAGGAATGAATGCAACAGACCACCACCAAGAACGTCCAGGGAGGGAGAGGGACTCAGGAGATCAAGCGGAGTCGAACAAAGAGCACTCTGCAGCAACAACGCTATCTGCCCACTGGAAGGGAAAACAAGCTCGAGCTGATTTCAAAAAGCAGAAGAAGGAGAGGGAAGATGCGGCAACGAAGCTGTCTGCTAATTGGAAAGGCAGACAGGCCCGTCAAGAGTTTCACGAAAAGAAGAAAGAGAAAGAGAAGCATCAAGAAACAGAGGAAGAAGAAAAGGAAAGTCCAGAGAATCAAACTCCTACTAGTTCGAAACGAAGATCCAGAGGTGAGATCAAAGTTTCCCTCTCTCCCACAGACAAAAACTTTTTAAGGGAGCAGACGGGAGGAGGCTCTCCCTCCACTGTGACATTCTTTTATTCCTCAACTCGGGAACTGGCAGACGCAGACAGAGCAGCCACAAAGCTGTCGGCTCATTGGAAGGGGAAGCAGACAAGGAGTTCCTTCAAAAAATCATACTCGGCGCAAGACACCCGCAGCAAAGGACACGAAGGACCTGCTGAGAGCCCCACGGCCGGAAGAGGAGACCAAACTTCTGGTTCATCAGGTCGTTCTCTTCCTCTTCCCAGAGACAGAGACAGAGACGGTCCTAGAGAATCCTCTCCGTCTTCTTCTTCTGCGAGAGAGAAGAACAAAAACTTTTTGCGTGAGCAGACGGGAGGGGGTTCTCCCAGCACTGTGACTTTCTTTTACTCTTCCACAAAGGACCTTGCAGAAGCAGATCGGGCAGCCACGACGCTGTCGGCCCATTGGAAGGGAAAAGTGGCGAGGGGGGAGGTCAAGAGGGTACAAGACGAAATAGGAAAGGAGAAGGAGCAACAGGCAGCCGCTGCGACGACTCTCTCTGCAGCATGGAAGGGCAAGCAGGCAAGAGAGGAAGTCAAGAAAATGAAAGAAGAGCAGAAGACGGGGGAGGGAGATGAGACAGACAAGGAAAAGGACAAAGAGAGAAAGGCGAAAAAAAAGAAGAAGAAGGAAAAGAAAGCCAAAACAGAGAAATCGAACAAGAAGGACAGAGGAGAATCCGACGATCGTGAGGCACCGCGATCTCCGCATCTCGGTACGTGACGCAGCTGCCATGTAAAGGAAGTGCCTGCCTGTCTGTGTGGATGAGTAAATGGGGGAGAAAGGGGAGAGGACGAGCGCAGCATGAGGTGGAGACTTTGAGGAGGGGAGAAGATCGGAGGAAACCTCCCCCCCCCCCCCC
>JAHBMJ010003402.1:0-73121 GCA_018398765.1 Chromera velia | reverse complement strand
CCCCCGCTTTCTCGATGGAAGGCATCGTTTCCCTTCTCTTGTCATTACGGAATGCGGGGGACAGTTGTGCGTTGGGGGTCCCGGGGGGGGAGGGGAAAGTGCACGCGAGGAAAAGAGCAAGAATTTGAGAGGGAGCAAGCAACTGACAGATGGATTGATTGAACAGCCCCGTGAGCAGCTACTGGCCAACAGACCCAAACTTATCCAAGTTGTTTCTCATGGCTAGTCTCAGTACTTACGTCTGATTGGCACACGCAGAGCCGACTGCCAGCTACTGGACTGTAACTGGAGTGCTGCCAGTTGCTCGATCTGCTCCATGGCAGTTCAAAGCTGTTTCCAAAGAATTAGCGAGAGAACCACTGGTAGCCACTGCATGCCAGTGGTATTGTACTCCTTCAATAATTGTCAAAATCACAGACATTCATATGGAGACTATAACAGTGCAGCGCGTCTTTATCCCTAGCAATGTGTAAGTTTAGGTCAGCTTTCAACTGTTTTAAAAAATGATAACTTACCATACAAAACTCTTCAGGTTTGGCAGCAAATCTGGCAAACAGTCATGATTTTGTATGTAGGAAATTATTATTCATTTCCTTTAAAGATCTAAGATCATTATACTACTGAATTTGTTTTATTTCAAGTCAATTCAGGCTAGTACTATGGCTAGTAGTGGTTTACTTACAGACAGAACAATAAAATTTAAAAGCTTTAAATATTTTTAAACACACAAGATAAATTTAATTTACTTAGCATGATGCGGCTTAAACCGTCGGCTTTGAACTAGGCTTTGAACAATAGTAGCTTTGGTATTTGTTGATAAAAACATGATTTTAAAGATGATAAAGTAGATGTTACAAAGAGCATATCACTGCATAAAATTAAGCTTTAGACTAGATAAATGAATCATTTTAAAATAAACAACTTAAATATAAAAAAGTGTAAAATAAAGCTATAGTTATTCATTCATTCATTCATTCATTCATTCATTCATTCACAAGTTTTTGGTGCATTTGCAAAAGGTCAAACGAGAAGTCAAGACTCAGAATTAAGAAGGTGAAAGACTTTAAAGAATCATTATAACTTGAATTGAATGATTAACTTGAACAAACTAGCTAAGGTTCAAAGTTTAAAAACATTTTTGATTTGCATGCCAGTGATTTCATTGAAAGGTTAGTAAACTGAACCGAATTCTAACCAATCAATTATCATACATTGTAATGATCAGAGAAAATTGTCCCGTCACGGCGACTTAAAGACGCAAGGGGGTGAATGGGGTGATTGACACAGCGTGGATGTCCAAAGTCTTTTCCCGTCTTGCCAGTGAGCAAAAAACTGTGCACTTCAGAGCAGAGCACAAGGGTCCACTATCGCAATTAATTCAGACCCAAACGACATTCATGACGTTCTTCATGTCCCCCGACGGATTTTCCGGCCGCCCCATGCATTCCCGCCTGTTCTGCAGCTGCAGCGCTCCAATCAAAAGCTAGGCGGCAATGAAGGTTGCCTCCTGCAGGAACAGGTCCAGACATGCAATGCGTTCATTTCAAGTGCAAAAAGCTCAAAGGGGCGACCGGTACTTTCAGCTAGGCCATTTGTCTGAACTCATCCTCCTTCAAAAATGGATGGCAAAGCAGAAGTAGGAGTCCATCAAGGGCAGGTGTGGAGGAAGATTCCATTTGTGAGGTGTTCAAAGTGAAGAGGCCTTCTTTGTTTCCTGATGATTCTTTTTTTTGGCGTTCTGCGTTCCACCCAACAGAAGTCGACGGAAGGAAGGAATTCTCTAGCGGGGTTTGTGTCTTCCTGCCTGTCTCTCTTTCTCTTTGTGCGCTCGTCCGTCTCGACCGAGGATGCTTCCCTTCCTGTCCCCTTCAAGCATCAGAGGGCGACAAACACACACACACAGACACACACACACACACACACACAAATTGTATACGCACATCATACACGTGCAGTCTAAGCATACTGACCAAATACCTATTTGACCAGATCGGACGATCACCAATCTCCATACTCAGAGGCACCGGCCGATCTGGGCTCTCCAAATGTGTTTTTCGGTGCTCTTATCGATGAGGGTGCAAGCGACTGTGATGGGGTCGGTAGGGGAGTAGGCTGGGGTGTCGGTTGTGCTCTATATCCCGTTTCTGTTTGAGCTTCTGTGTGCTCAGAGACTTCTGAGAAGGCTCCCTGTGGGTCGGGCTGCACAGGCGGCACAAAACGAAAGGCGCCGCCACTCATCCGCCTGCCATACTGCGCAGCTTCAGCAACTTCCTGTCTCTCTCTTTCCCTCTCGGCCTGTGCGTTCTTTCTCCTTTCCTCCAATTCCTTCTGGTTCATTCGCTCGAGGTCTGCTGCGGTCAATCCCTGGGGGGGTAGCCGGGTCATCCCACAGGAGATTTTGTTGAGCCACGTCTGCCACTTAGAGATCTCCGGCTCGCGTCTTGCTCCTCTGGAAAAGACTTTGTGGACAATCGGTGCAGGGGGGTTCTCTATGAGGTCTACTTCGAACCTCTTCCCAAGCAGCCGATCTTCTTTGACCCTCCCGAAGAAGTACGCCTTCTCCCATAGAGCCGGGCCAGAATTGTTGGGCGGTACAGTGTTGGGGTCTCCCGGAGGAGGGGGGTCGTAGACGGGGACCCACTCGTTGTGGGCGGCGCCGGGGGTGTCCAGCTGCCACCCCCAAGGCGTCTTCTTCTTGGCAACCCACCGGGGAGAGATGTCTCCGTATGGGCCGATACCCGTCCAGGGCCGCTGCTTGCCGTTTTCGTCAAAGGTCGGGGCAAAGCGCTGGGTGGGGGGGGGCTCTTCGTTGACGGCCCCAGTAGTCTGTCGGGGATTGGCAGCCGTAATCGACCTCGGGTCCGCTGCATAAGTTGTCGTCATCTGAGAGGGCCCATTGAAGTAAGGGATTTGGTCGTAAGGCCGAGTGATGTACTGGACTTCGGGGGCCAGTGCGTGGGTGGCGGGGGGTTGTGTCGCAGCTGTAGGGGCAGAGTGCGGATAGATCTGAGGCTGGGGGCTCTGAACTGCTGGATAGGAGACGTACTCTGGTTGAAGCACTGGGGATGTCGAAGTGTCGTATGCATAGTACATTGTGATGTGTGAAGCTTAATGGAGATTTTGTCGAATTTGAATGTTCTTCTTGAAGAGCCTGGCTACACGGATCGACTGAGAAAATCGTTCTGCACTCGGGACTGCATCGTTTGCACAAGTGTTGCTCGTCAGAGAACTTCTTTTGCCCTTACTGAACATCCCAAGAGCAGAGAGAGGCCAACACAGAGAGAGAGCGCACTGCACTAGCTGTTTTGCCGATTGAAGACGTTGCGATTAGTTAAGACTTCATCGAAAAGAGGATATATTGTACTTCAAGTGCATGTGTATATATATAGATGTGCATGCATGCATATTAATATTTTTTTCGGGCCGGGGGAATGATCGATGTATGCCATGGAAATGCATGCAGACTTTCGCGCGAAATTTCCTGCGCGCGCGCTCGCGAACGCGGACAGAAGTTTTTTTGTCACATGCGCACAATCATTGCTCGAGCTTTATAGTGATCATTCGAATGATCGCCTCAGCCTGCCTTGGATCGATCCTCACTCTCTGACTGGTAGCAGACAGCAGAGATGCACATTCTTACGAAGAAAAGATCGAGCTGTGGAGGATGATTGTCTGAGACTAAGAGGACAGGCGCTTACGTTGCATGTACTGTATGACAACTCAACTTGCATGTAGAGGACGTCTCCCGGCCGACCAAATTCAGTGGCTGCAAGGCGTGCATACTATGTCGGGTTCCTTCATCGCATGGGTAGCTGTGATCTTCCTGTTGGGCGTCTCGGTGTTCTCGCACCTCCAGGTGATTGGCTGTCATGAACACCTTTCCGTGACCGAACACCAGCAGGCCCTGCGCAACACGCCGCCGTGGGAGAGAGTGCGACCACCGAGTGAAGATGCCGTCTCCTGTCCTGGACTGCCCAGTCCTCTTTGTGAGTTCATGTTTCGCCTGTTCCTCCGATACTAAGATCCGTCTCCCCCTGCCAGTCTTCTTGACGAGCAACCTGTTTGGAAGCCGGTTGCATCGGAAGCCTTGGCGCAACTCTCGCGGACTCTCCACTACTGTCTTCCTACCTGTGTGTCCGGGTGTTGGTGTCTTGCTCTGTCTGCGTGTCTGTGAGCTTCTCTCTCTCTCTCTCTCTCTCTCTCTCTCTCTCTCTCTCTCTGTCTCTCTCTCTCTCTGTGTGTGTGTGTGTATGTGTGGTTTGTTTTTTTTGCAAACAGAGGGCGCAGGAGAAACGCGATGGGATGCACAATGATAATAGGGAGACCCTTCCGAGACAGGATTGCTTTCCTGCCTGCGTGCCCCGTTTTCTCTCTGCAGGGTCTTTTTTTCAAACGGCGCTCTTTGTTGGATTGGAGGGCATGAAGACCAACGCCCTGCAACTGTTCCAGGTGATGAGAGAACATCCGCAGGCGCAACAGCTGCTCCTGGCAGGGAACGTGGTGTTTGTGCTGATGGAAGACGCTCTCTGGCTGTCAGTCGTTTCCAGTGTTTTGTCTCTGTCTGCCTGTCTGCCTGTCTGCCTTTCTTTCTTTCTTTGTTGCTTTCTTCCTTGTGCCTGTTGTGTTCATGACAAAAAGGAGGGAAAGAAACCATGCAGTCTGTCTGTCTGTCTGTCTGTAGTGAAGTGAAGAAAAGATGATATAGTCTGTCTGAGAAAAAGAGAGAGAAAAGACGATCTGTTTGTCGTGTGCGTGTGTGGGGGGGTGGGGGTGAGGGGGGCAGGTGATTGGGCGGTTGGGTGCTTGTGTTGACGTAAGTCTTTTCTTCACTTTGTTCTGCATGTGCTTTGTGCTAAGACGTGCGAAGTGCCTGCATGCGCGTGTGTCACTGCCATCCATGTCCAAGGCTGTGTGGCTGCATGTGTCTTTTTCTTTTTCGCTTTTCCCCGAAATCCCTTCACGTCTATCAACTTGACGGCATCTATCGGCTTCTCCTTGTCGTTCTTCATGCAACTTCCTTGTCTCTCCCGTTCTTTCTTCCTGCGTGCCCGGCTTTCTTCCTGTATTATGCCTGGCTTTCTTCCTGTATTATGAATAGCGTCAGGCAGGATCACGCTAGTGATTGTCGTCCATGAGTGAAAGCCCGTGTGTGCGCACATACTTTCTTGCAGGTGGCTTGTCGTCACTGGCCTTTGGAATTATTTGCTCAAACATACATCGTGGTTGATTTGTGCTGTCGTTCTCTTCTATCTGTGCAAAGCGGGAGTCTCGTTCGGGTCCGTTCTTTCTGTGTCGGTATTCTTGATTGTGTAGCAAGATGTCTCTGTGGGGGGGGAGGTTGTGTGGGTGTTCCTTCAGTCAAAGTCTTTTGCGTAGATTCGTCTGTCTGTGTTGTAGTCGGTCTCTTCGGTTTTTTTGCTGTCTCTCTGCCTCGATTTCTCCTTCCTCTCCTTTGCATTCACTGCTTCAGAAAATGTAAGTCGGTGTCGGTTGGGAGGTTCGCATGACTTTCAGCACGGCTTCATTTCATTGAGCAATGCATTTGAGTTCCGATCGTATGCGTCTGCAGAAGCATGGATGACCTCGACATAAAAGACAAATGCTGTTCCCGGTTATTTTGTGCCGTTATGCATGTGCTTGGATGATTGTTCATTGTGTTTGCAGAGGAATGGTCTCGACAGGGGACACCCGAAAAATGTTTGGTACTGCCTCTGAGACGGCGCAGCAAGTGGAGGACACTGTGACAGTCTGGGTGATGGTGGTGGTGCAGTTCGTTTCACAAGCCGTGAATGGGGACCAGTGGGCGCAGCTCCAACACTTTCAAAGGGGGGGTACTGGAGCTAGTAGTTCGGGGGGGGGGATCTTCTCCGGAGGTGGGGGCGTCGGATGGCCCTCAGCGGGCAGCAGCATTCGAGGTTGGGGGGTCTCAGGCTCGTCCAGGTCGGAGCTCTAATCAGGTAATTAACCCTGGGAACCGGATCCATGCAGCTAGAGTCAGATAGACAGGCAGATCGACAGACGTGCAAGGAGCTTCCAGTGGAGCTTCTCAACCTCATTCTCGGCGGCTTTGCCCATGACAACGCGACGAGGTGCTGGGATGAGCCGTAAGGACGGCTGTGTGGTGCAGCCTGTGTATTAATAGGTTAGAATGCCTTACATCTAACTCTGGGCCTGTGGTAACCGTAACATTTAACCGTTGAAGATAATCGTGAGGCACCTATAATGCATATTAAATCTATCAACCTATCATGTACTTAATGAATGAACTAGTGAATGAATCTAACAAATACTAACAAATAATCAATTTAGAACATAGTAAAATGGTAAGTAGTTGTCTATAAGCTATAAATAATGGTTTTAGTAAGTGCTTCTTAGTCTAGTTCTTAGTTGTACTCAAAGCAACACTCGATCCAGGTTGCACTATAATAGATTTGCATGAACTCTATAATTATACTATGAATGAACAATGCCAGGAATAATGAATTCAAAATCACATGGATCATGGATAAACTCTAAGGTGAAGTCTAGAATGAAGTCTTATAGCTTGAGTGGCATCTTAATGAAACTAATCTGGATCAATGAAATTATAAGCTCTAGTAGGAGCTTCTCGGGTAAAACTAAATCACTTATAAGTTATCACTTATCCAGGTTTATAAGGAAGGCTACTATATATACAGTGGGGTGTATAGCGTAACTATCTAACAAAGATTGAGAATTATTACTTTAAGAGTTAAATTTGTTAGTTTAGTACGTGATACTACTGTGGTAGTACTGATAGGACCAGTAATAACCAGTAGCAGTAGTAATTGTCGTAGCAGACTACTAGCAGCAGCAGTAGTAGTAGTAGTATCTACATTGAAGTGCATGCTACACTATACCTTTTTTGTTTGCGAGTTTTTATACAGCATTTAATAAAAGTGAATCATGTCAATCTTTCTGGTACGTTTAAAGGCTTTGTAATAACATGCTTCGAAGCGTGAAACGCGTTGCGTGCATTGGTGGCTAGATTTGTCACTTATGCAGTCTTTATCCTCAATTATCCATCCATTCATCAATGCATTTAGCCACTCGATCAGCCAGGCAGGACGACCGGTTGCTATGGTACAAAGAGGACTCAGCATGGACTCAGCTTGCTTGCATGCCAGACGATTCTCTCTGGCCAGTGGCATGCAGGTACAGCTCTGCATACAAATTCAAGTCCACTAGTAGATTCAAGTCTTGTTCTCAACTGCCTTCTCTCTCTGTCTTCTGTTCTTTTTCTTTGTTTCTTGCTTTCTTTCTTCATTCAATTCATTCATTCATTCATTCATTCATCCATTCATTCATTCATTCATTCATTCATACGGTGTGATACGTCTGCATGTGATACGTCTGCGCGTTCCCCAACCAAGCATATTTTCAACCATGCAGCAGTCAGACAGCAACGCAATGGAAACCCCCCCCTTCCAAATTGTGTCGCCACCTTTCGAGTTCCCTTCCTCCTTTTCTGCTGGATACGCCCTCTTGTCCCCCACAGTGCCCCTCTGTCTTGTCTGTTGGTCTTGTCTCTCTGTCTCTTTCTCTCTTTCTTTCTCTCTCTCTCTCTCTCTCTGTGTGTGTGTGTGTGTGTGTGTGTGTGTGTTTGTCCGTCTTTCTGTCGCTCGCACGTCATTCTCTTCGCTTCTCTGCTCTCCCCTCTCGTTTCTTCTTGAGCATCGGATCACGCACTGAAAAAAGACTCACCAACTTACGCACGAACTCGAACGACGACTGCGAGAAATAACAGGAACACAGACAGGCAAACAAACGATGGCATCAAACCACGCAAAGGAGCCGGACAGAGACTGATTATCTCTGCCATGATCCGGCAGTCTAAGACAGCATGGGACGGAAGAAGAGAAGAAGAGCTCAAAAGAATCGATTAAGCAAAAGGAACGGCGCTTACATGGGCCACATGCATGACACGAAATCCAAAAGAAATAGACACGACACTCACGCATTCATTCATTCTTCAGATTCCCCCCATTCTTTGCACCTTCGATCACTGAATCCAGTCTCATCTCCTCCCCTCTCCTCTTCTCCCGCCATGGAAGGAAGCAGCTTGCTTGCCCGCCCATCCTCTAACTCCCTCCCTCCCCAAAGTTTCTGTCTGACCCACAGACCTCGCCTTCCATCATTCATTCATCCACCCATTCATTCACTTCTGCCTCTTTTCCTCCCGTCTTTCTTTCGAACTGCATGCATTCGAGCGGAACGGATCTGATCGGGGAATGAAGAGGTCATCGTGAAGCAAGCGACCAAGGAACGAAGGCGAGAAGCTCGACGATACCTCTTGCATGACCATGCACAAATCTTGCTTACCCCTAAGTGTACAGGCCTTTGCCGTCTCTTCTCTGAAAGGCCGGTATCTGACGTTCTTGCGCAGTTTTGTTACGGCAGGGCAATCGCCTTCAGACAGTCAGTCAGTTATCCAGTAGAAGAGAGCCACGCCCCCTGCCTTAATTTCTTGGATGTAGCTGGCGATACTTAAGTCCTCTCGTTCTCTCCTTCTCCGCCCCCTCTTCGTTTCTCTCCTACGAATCCCCTCTCTCTCCTCTTCCTTTCTCTTCATGCCACGGGTGAGGCCTTGGGCTCGTTTGGTGGCAAGGCGGCCGCCCTCTCTCGAAGCTGCCAGTTCCAGTTCTGCAGCATCAGCAGACGACAATATTCATGCACAAATAGTGACACACACAATTTGTGTATTCGTAATACAGCACACTACAAATACGAACGCTTATGCTGTATGGCACTCTTTCGCTTACGCCTCCACGTTCTTTTTGCTCCCACTGCTTGTGTCTCTTTACCGCTTGAAACTCGTCATCGCAAGTCGCTATTTCGCAGATGCAAATGAAAAAGCGTGCACAGGCAGAGAGAGTCGCCCCTAATGCGCACACGGCGTAAGAAAAGTGCGCGCGTACTGCCAAGGATAAAGATGTATGACGTGCAACTAGCGTGAACAGACCCTACAGAGCTTTCCGTTCTCCCCACAGAACAGAACAGAGCGTGGACCAGAAATGGAGAACAAAACGGGGCGATTCCCGTTACTGTCTCTGTTGGTTTTGGTATTCATGAATTCCTTTTTGCAGTTGGTTTTGTCAAATGCACCTCATGCTACCAGTAAAAGAAAAACAGCAAAACAGCCCAGAGAACCCAAATGAGCTAGCAGGTCTTTTCCTCTGTCCTGATGGCCGGTCGAAATCAGATCCGCACCCCATCTCTTTTTTGTTAATTTGTCCTTCTGTCACCTCAGCCGGCACACGGTTCTTTCTCTCTCCCTCGCGTTCTGCTGAAGAGCAGAGAAGGCAGGAGAATCGAATCGAAGAGAGAAGAAAATAACTTGCTGAATATATAAATATTTCTGAACAGACGAAAGACAGACCTGAAGCGCAGTTCCTCTTTTCTTGGCGTGCGCCTTCCACTCTGCAGACGAACGAGAGAGAAAGCGTGTGAGAGAGAGACCGAGAGAGAGAGAGAGAAACCACCAAACGGACGGTGAGAGGTGCGACGCACTTCATTGCCTCCGCCCAGAGAGACACAGGCGAATAGACAAGGGAAAGGCATCATCGAAGAAGCAAGAGAGTGAAACGATGACCGACTAACTGAGGAAACCTCGAAAGACTCACGTGAAACTAGACACTTGAATCAGCATACACAAAGAGAGGCTATCAGACAGGGCAGAAATCCCTCTGAAACGGCCTGCAGAGACGCCGCACAAGGGAAGACACTAACACCCAGCACGTCGCCCCTCTACCCCCTTCACCTTCTGATGATTGAAGTTGGGCCAGTGCCTTTTGTGTGTACTCCTTCCCTGCCTTTTCGAATTCCTCCACAGTCATCCGATTCACGACCATGTAGGCTGCACACAGGCAGGAAGGCAGACAGGTGGGTTGGCAGGGGGACAAACAGGTCCTTCCGCATTCTTCTGCATGAAGGAACCACAGGAATCGATTAACAGAGGAACGACATGCAGACTGATTGACTGACTGACGTTGTCTGTTCTTGCAGGCAATTGTGACGATGTAGTAGAGGAGGAGGGCGAGCACAAACATGAAGAGAGAGAGGACCACCAGGGTCGTCAGGGGGTATGCGTCTCTCATATCTCTGACGAAGTGCTGTAGAGGAAACTCCATAGACAAGTATCTTGCCGTCTCCGATCTGACATGAGTCAGAAGACAAAGCACTCGGGAGACCCACGGTTTCACACCCTCTGGCAGAGACTCGGGTATCGTTATGAGAACCTTTGCAAGTACACTTTGGGGATACTTTTCCAGTAGGTCCCCCACAGCCATCAACAAGAACATAATCAAGGGGACGCAGACTACCACAAGCTTGGACAAAGTCAGCAGCAACATGGTAATCATCGTGTATCAATACCAGGCACACCGTCTTGCTTTTGCCGACTTCTCTAGGCACAAACGTCACGACAAGCACTTTCCGGGTGGATTTTGTGGAAGGTGGAACTTCTTCTGACATCCTCTGACCTGGGAGACTGACGTACCACGAGAACGAGTCACAATTGAGTGATCGCGACCTTCTTTCAATCGGACAGCCTCGCGCGCCGCCGTGCATGGGCCCGGCGCCGCGGGATCGACTTTGGCGCCGCCACACTCTGACCCGTCTACGCGATTCTACGCGTGAGTGTTGTCCATGCAGTCATGTCCCGGCATGCAGACCGTCTGATAGCGTCTGATAATTGATCTGTTCGTTGTGCTCCTTCTTCTCTTCTGCCGCAAAGACAGGAAAGACAAGACAGTCTCGTAAGTCATGGACGGGGTTTCTCTGTTGGGCATGAATTCACTTCTTCCTGACACCTGCTGTTTTCGATTTGATGCAACACCGAATCGACTGACCGTGCTCTCAGAAGTGGACCAACAAGACTCTTGCAAGAGGACCACATCTCTCATATATTGGTGATGAGTTCGCCTCTTCATCATCTTTACATTTCTCGCCTCCCCTTTTCGTCTTTAGTGAATGTGTTGGGGTTCGTCATCCTGGTCCTTCCACACTTTGTGGGGCGGTGCGAGTGTGCGTTGTTAATCACGAACTCGTCCGTCCACTCGTTCACCACGAACGTGGGAGATAAATTCTTCCTTTCAGTGGATGACGTGGAGAGATATCAAGTGAGGGACATCAGGTGCTCCTCGTTGGACGGCACCTTCTGTTCCTTCTTCCCCAAAGACTTCCAGATGACGAAAAACTCGACAGTCGTGCGGGTGGGACATCCGCTCTCTGTAGCTGCTACAGGGGTGGATGTTGCTTCTGTTTACATGCACGAAGGTCAGGTGACTCGTCTGACGGACGAGGACACACAAGCCGAAAATATTCTGTCCCTCGCGGTGCAGGAGGCTCTGGTGAGAATTGCCCCCGAGGAGATCACACTCCATTCTGAAGATGTCAAAACCGATTGGAGTTTGTATCTAGAAGGATACCACGGACAGACGGGCAGACTCCATTTTTCCTCCCTCCCGCCATCGATGACGCGTGTGCCCGTGACTTTCAGTGACGGCCTGCCGCAAAGACGGGTGGCCACTTGGCAGTCTTGCTGGCAGTTGATGACATCACGTCGGGCATTCGGGGGTGGGGTGGGTACAGCAGAAGGGCATTCGAACTTGAATTTTGGGTTTGGGTTTGGGGGAAATGTAGGGGTAGCTCCGTGTGGTGAAAAGGGTTCTGTTGTGTTCTCTGGTCCCGTAGTGTTCTACAGACTGTTCATGGCCCCCCCTCCCGGGCCCATCGGTATGGGCCGCGTTCGTATTCGGGGGTTGCTCGAGGGGTTGCTCCAGTGGGAGACAGAGATTGTCCTCCCCTCCGCATTCCGGAGGCTAGAGGGCGGTAAAGGGGCGCTGTCCTCTTGGTTTGATGTCTTCAAACTTTCCCCTCCTGCCCCCACCCAGTTGATGAGAGTGGACGAAGTGGAGATCAGCCTGGTGGGTCGGGGGGGGTACAATCCCTCTCCCTCCAATCCGTCTCCGTTCCCCGTCCTCATAGGCGCACTGGACGTGTCCGCACTCGGACACCCGCACTTGAGCACGAACCACGATCTGTACAGTGGTGCTCCGAGGAGTCTGGTGGCCTCGCACGTGGCTGCCATCGAGGACTCTGTGGGTGTGAGTGACGAGCTGAGTGATGAGGAGATTGATCTGCTGGGAGCAGAGGGGGGGGACGGGGTGTCGATTGAACACGTACATGATGAGAGTTTTGATGGGATACATACGGCAGCATCGATCCGGTTGGGCCGACTGGAAAGGGGGAGGGTCAGAACATCAGAAGATCGGGCAAGAGAGGGGGGGCTAGAAAGAATGGACCTTGCACTGCCGTTTACTTTGGGGGTCGTGGTGCGGCCTGAAGCAAAAGATCCTTCAGTGATCCCGCAAAGCGAAAAAGAAAGAGGGGGTGTTGCAGATCGTTTGTCCCTCACGTTGGTGTTCATGCCAATGGAGGCGCCTGTTTTGACTGTAAATGATATGGTAATCTACGGTCATGGACCGATCCATACGAAGGGTAAGGTGCCTGAGGAATTTAAGGGATTTGACTTTCATTGGAGATTGAGAAACCCGGCTTCTTCTTCGACGCGTGCAGATTTGAATTTTGCACGACAGGTGATTGCAAATGAAAATTTGATTGATCAGTTTTTGGGTGGACAGATGGAGGCGGCAATGCAGGCCGCAGTTCATGCAGCAGCAGAAATAACGAAAGGGATGATGGGACAGGCGCCGGGGGTGATTCCCCTGACGCCCCTCTTTGACGGCGCCATGGTACCGCCACCACAAACATCGATGGTCTTCAAAACGGTCATAGACCCGACAGCACCTCCTGATCAGTTTCTGGATCTTTTGAAACAAGAAATTTCGGCAATTGGGGCGCAGGGGGGGGTAAAACCGGGTGATGGGAACGGACTCAAGGTCGAGTTCAGAATAGATGACTTGGTTGGGGGGGACTTTCCGTCTGGGGGGCAATTTCCATCCGATGATGAATTGGAGGCAGCACTTTCGGAAGTGCTCTTGGGGGGAGAAGGGGCATTCTCGTCGTTGAAAATCATCCGGAATGATAAGCTAGAGGGAGGGGGGACTACAGGGGCAGCAGAAACGGAGCCAGAGGGAAATTTGAAGGGGGCCGGGGGGGGAGGGCCCGGGACCCCTGGATCTCAGGCTGGTTTTCCGGGTTCGGGTTCGGGGGTTGTGTCTGGAGGGTCTGGAGGGGAACCGTTGAAGGACTTTGCGGGGGTTTTGAAGCACTTGACGGAGGCGCTGTCGGCCCTCGAGGGTCTGGAGGGGGGCGGCCTCCATGGGGGTCATGGATCTGCTTCCTTTGCAATGGACATGAAGCAATGTCAGTCAGTCAGTCAGTAAGAATGCGCGCGCGCGCGTGTGTGTGTGTGTGTGTGAGAGAGAGAGAGAGAAAGAGAGAACGTGGGGCGGAGATATTGTTAAAGGATCTGTGCACTTCTGAGTGTTCCTACTTGCTTTGTTTGTCTGTTTATGTTTTGTTTGCTTGTTTCTTCTTTTTTCCTTCCTTTCCTCCTTCCTTCCTTCCTTGCTTCCTTCCTGCTTTTTGGATCGCTGGCTGGTTTGTTGATTTGTTTGCTTGGTGACTTTCATAAGTTCTGTATGTGGGCTTTCGAAGATCATGAGTTGAAAAAAAAAGTATCAACGGTATGGCTGATTCAGGCTCGTTCGTTCAGGCGGAATCACTGACTGACTGACTGTCTCTGTTTGCCCTCCATTGAGTCACTTACCTCACTGCAAGCAATCGTTGATTGTAGAAAGAAAGAGCGGGACAGCAGCAGCAGAATTGCATGAATCGATCGTTGAAAAGAGAGAGAGCCATGCAGCCAGAGAGAGGGATGGAGTCCCTCATCTTGTTTGTTGTCTGATGATGCATCATTAATGGATGCTTTCTTTCTTTCTTTCTTTCTCTTCTTTTTCTTGGTGCAGCGCGGGACGGGATGACGTAGAGACACGGAATCGCTTGTCCTTTCTTTCTCTGTCAAAGTTTGTTTTCGTACTATCAATATTGTGAGAAGATTCTTTTCATTCATTTGGCTGGGGGATGTGTGAGCCTTTTTCCAATCTTTGTTTAAAAGACTGTCTGTCTGACTGACTTTGGCTGATTGCAGTACGGGATGGCACGAGCGAACTTGAAGAACTTCTTGGCAAATTTGGGGGAGGGGCGGGTAAGTCTGCATGCATGCCTCTTCTCTCTTTCGTTTGTGCATGCATGTGTTTTGCTTCTTCGATAGAATGCCTCTTCCTACATTGGCTTCTGTATTTGCGTCTTTCTTTCTGTCCGTCGGTTTGCCTCTCTCTTAGTGCCCTCCACCCTCCTTTCTCTCTGCCTCTGTTCTGACACGTGTGTGTGTGTGTGTGTGTGTGTGTGTGCGTGTGTGTCTGTTTCCCTTTCTTTGCCTATCTCTACCTCCATCTCTCTCTCTCTCTCTCTCTCTCTCTCTCTCCCTTCTACCTTTTCTGTGTAGCATGAAGCATGTTTTGTTTGCTTTCGGAACTCGTCGAGCTCTGCTGCCATCTCCATATTTTGTTTCTTTTGCGCTGTGTCTTTTGCATATTGTTGACTTTTCATTCGCTGCACGTCCTCCTGACCTGCTCATGCTGGTTCTTTCTGTGTTTGTCGCTTAATTTGTGCTTGCAGGAATGGCAAAGGGGTTTGAAGCAGAGGATAGTAGACGGCGGGAAAAACGGAAGACCTATACAAGCGATTCAGAGGAATCGGGAGAGGAGACGTGATTGTCATTTATGGATTGCAATTGATCCGGCTTGAAGCCGCCCTAGTACCAGCTAGTTTACCACTGAGCTTGTTTAAATGATCATTGCATGATCATTATTGGTTTTTAGATGTTTTTAGATAATTTTTAATAATTTTGGAAGCGGTCAGACCCAGGGTCAGACTCTAGGTCAGATGAAAAGTTTAAAACTAGTTTTTCTGATCTTTTTCATAATTAGTTATAATTAGTTATGATGATATGATGATGATGATTAAGGGTTAAATCCTAGATTTAGCGACACCAAATCCTAAGCCACTAACAAGGCTTTGAGGAAAACCCAGAGCATACGCAAGCCTGTAGAGGACTGTAAGAGACTCTTTGGCAGAGGTTCAGCACTGCACTCTATTATTTCACTTCTTGAATGTCATTTCCTTTCATTCAGAAGGTGCATGGCCAACCGCTGTCTCGTCGGGTTCTCAGATTGGAACCCTTCACAATCTTTTTTGCCACCCTTTTTCTTCTGCCTTTACCTTTCCTTTTAAACTTGTCCCCCACAAAGTTCGGTAATGGAGGCCATAAAAGGGAGCAATCTAATGGAACAGCCAGCCATTTCACTGTCTTAACAAAGGGTTTACACAAGCTAGCCAGACGCTTACTCCACACTGCCTGGGGTAGAGCACGATCGATCAATTTGATGCATTGAACGAAGCCTCCAATCAACTTACCAAGTTATGGTCCTGTAGAGAACTGAAAGGCTCAAGAGAGAGGGAGCGAAGAGAAGGCAAAACAAAAGAGTGGTGAGAGAAACCAAAACAACATTGAACAAAACGTAACTATAAAGCATCGAGGCAAGCAACATCTGTCTTTGTCAGCGGGATCGTTTCTAGTCTATACAGCGCAACAGTTACTGGCAGCCAGAGGGCCTTGAACAAAGTAATTTTAGAAAAAGGAGAAATAAAACTAAGAGAAGAGAGAGTATTAAACACAGCCCCCAATGTCTTCTCTGCCGCTTCAATGCGGGTAAATGCGGGCTTCGACTGTCTTACTAAGGTCTCCTCCCTCAAAAACCCAATTGCCCAAATACTTATATTTACTTACCGCTTCTACTGGTCTGCCTTCATAAAAAAAAAGGGTCTGGGGCACAAGGTCAGGGTGGGGGGAGGAGAGACGCATGACTTTTGTCTTCTTTAAATTCACCTTCAGCCCGTGCTTCTTATAATACTTCTTGAGACAGAACAGACGTTTTTGTAAGTCTGAAGCACTGTGTGCAAACAAAATAAGGTTATCAGCATATCCGATACTTTCGATTAAAACATTAGACAGTCTGATAGGAGTTTCTCTATCTGCACCCCCAGCCAAGCTTTGGTCTTTGTTTTCATTATCGGAGCTGACAGACTTATGCACATTGTTAATGAAAAGAAGAAAAAAGAGAGGAGAAAGAGGGTTGCTTTGCTTTACGCCTCCGCCTTCTGGGAAACATTCTGTTATTCCATCTACCTGAGCCCTCACCTATCTATACATGGAGTGAATCATTTGAACATTGGCCTGGCTTACTCCTTCCTCTCTGAGTCTCTCTAACATCTTTATCCAAGGTACAGTCTGAGTATCAAACACCTTACTAAAATCTACAAAAGCTGCTATCAGAGGACTTTTCTTCTTCTTAGAGCTGAGAATTAACGAAGACACTGTCAGAGCAGCGAAGGCCTCTCTTATCCCTACCCCCTGCCTGAATTAAGCCGAGCTGTCTTTTATCAATTTTCACTTCCTTTTTGATCTTTGAGGCCATCAATAAAGCAAGAATCTTACCTAGAAGCCCCACAATGTGGATCAGGCGCCATTCATTATAGCCGAGGCTCAGCAGGCCCTTGGGGACAGGAGCAATGCACAATATATTCCAGCGTTCAGGCCAAAAAGAAAAATGGTGAAACAAATTAAAAAAGACAAAGAGCAGCAAACAAGAGATCGAGAGGGAAAAAACTAAAACATAACGAGAGATGACAAGGGCTAACCCCATCTAATCCCACTACCTTCTTTGGGTCAATTCTTTTCAGTGTTTTCTCAATCATCTGTATGGAGAAGGCGCTGGGCTGAGAAGGAGGAGGGAAGGCCAGACCAATAGATGCAGGCGGAAGACCAGGACCGTTGAAGACCCCTGCCCAGAACTAAGTGAAGGAGGATGCGGCGGGTTTATTATCCCCTCCCCCCTGTGACTTGATTTTCCTGTTCCATTGCCAGACTCTCGAGGGGTCAACTGCTACTTCTCTAGCTAGTCTCCCTGCTGTCTGTTTCTCAAGTTTTCTCTGTTTTGCTGCAAACAGATGAGCTCTTTCCCTTCTCAGCTTGACACAATCTTTTCGCAAAGGGTGGGAAGGGTTCGGAATATACCTTGCTTTTTCTTCTGTCTCCTTTACTTTCAACTGTATCAAGTGATATTGTGGGTCCCACCAAATCTGATGGCTGCTCTGCTTTTTCTGCCATCTCTTCTTTGATGCCCTTTCCCCCTCTATTACTGCACCAACTTTACTATCTGCCAGCCTTTCCTCCCAGGAAAAACCTAACTGTTCCAATTGTTTGAGGTAAGAGGTCTTGCTGAGAAAGGAGGGGAGAGGAGCATTTTGATGGGGAGGTGGTGGATCAGGGGGAGGCGGGATAGGAGGAACAACTTGATCTCTCTCACTCAGTTCCTTTATCCCCAAGTTAAACAAGCTAGGAAAGATCGAGTCAGAGAAAGGGAGGACAGCTCTGGCTAGTGGAATCATTTTGTCATCAGTCACGGGGGAAGTTCTATTTACAGTGAGGAAAGGAGGGAAAGAAGAGAAATTTATTTTATTCATAGGAGCATATACATAATCAGAAGACATAAAAAGAGAAGATAAATCAAGAAAGAAAGAAAAAGAAAGAACAACGTGCTGTGGGGTGTGGAGTCCTACTCTATGGCGCCCTACCCTGTGGCGCCGCCTTCTAGACTTTCGTATGCGTTGTATCTGTTTTTCTTTTCATGCGTGCTTGGATGTGTTTGGCTGATCACGAGGACACGATTTTCCTGTTTGTGGCCGGAGGGGATCTGTGGAGTCCTACCCTGTGGCGCCGCCCTCTAGACCTTCGTTAGTTAATTAGTTAGTTAGTTAGTTAGTTAGTTAGAGGATGCCTAACCCCAGTTAGAGCGCTAAGCTCCCGGGTGGTCGTATGCATTGTATCTGAATGAGCCTGCATGCCGACGCCATGCTCCGCCGCCGTGCGTATACGCAGTCTGCTTGTACGTATCGCACTTGAAGCTCTGCGTATACATGCAAGTCTACGTTTGGCCTCTTTAGCAACATGTTGTCTGAGCAACATCCTACGGCAGGTTCGAGTTGAAGTCAGCCGAAGTTATTGAATCTCTAGTTAAACCTATAGAGTCGGATTCATGTGGAGTCGAAAGAAGTTTGAAGACAAAGCTCTATAGAACTTCTTAGAGGCTAAGTAGGATTGAGACCTCGTTTGCACAAACCTGTAAGGTGTTGCTTATATAAGTTAGTGTTGCTCACGTTCCTTCTCTAGATCTTCTCCAGGGTTCTTGTCCTCGCTTTACCTTCTGTCTGGATGCCATAAGGTGGCTGGACAGGAGGGACAAAGCCTATGGGGAGGCACTCGGAAATATAGATGTGGTCGTCGAACGATTTTGTAGTAGCAATCTAAGCTCTAAAACATTTAAAATAAACTCCAAACTTATTTTATAAGCAAAAGAAGTTCTAAAAAACAAAATAATGACACTTTTAGAGTATTGGTTGAAGGTTCTTACTCGGTTCAAGCTTAAAAACTATACGTCTCCACCTCTCGGTTCTTAGGTTCCTAGAACCTAGGTTCTAGCCTTCTCAGTCTGATCCTCCAAGAACCCCAAAGAACCCGTCCAAAACCAGTTATGAAACATTGAATACGATGAAAATATTTAAAAGTTTGTCCACCAATCCGACTGAAAAACGTTAGAAAAGGACTGTGAGAGGTAGAAGGAAAACATTGGAAAAGGGGGGGGGCATTGAAGACGACGAGTGGGTGGTGATGGATATAGAGATCCCCATTAAGTTAGATGATACACCAGAGGGAGAAGAACTCGAAAGTTTGCGGGAGCAGAATCTCTAATTCAAACAGAAGATGTAGCATAAGAACAGTCCCTTTCTATCTTTGCATGAGCGGTGACGACACCTGAAGAGAAGCAAGGAGGGGTGACAGGGGTTGTCTCCTTTGAAGTACCAAACCGCGGTATGATGCAGTTGAGTGCGGTTTGTGCTCTCTTCTATCAAGAGAAGTTGTCAAACGATCGAAGGGTGAGAGTGCGTGTGAAGTCCCACAGTCAGGCATTGATTTGGAAAGGCGAGTATTCTATCATGGTGGGACAACTCGTGGTGTGCCAGTATGATGAGGGTGAGGGCTTGGAGAGAAAACTAAGTTGCAATGATACGTTTCTAAGGTGGTGAACATTTTATCATAGAATGACAAGAAGAAAGCTTTTGAGCGCTTAGGATTGTGAGCGATTGCACATGTCGAAGATGAAGAAAGGGACCTAGATGAACTGTATTGGATTGCGATGCATACATATCCTGAGTCCGACAAGGCTTCGACCGACTTAGCTGATATGTGCGTTTTCTTTTTCCTTTGGCAGTTAGGCCGAAACAGGAAGCCTAAAAAGATTTGCGTCGATAATATCCTACTTTCTTCTATGTTCTTTTACATTCAGCATGCGTATGAAATGAATGAAACCGTCTTCATGAAAGATGAAGAGCTTGTTCGTCTTGTAAGTCTGTTCGAAGAGAAGAAAAAGCGAGTTGACAGCTGAGTTTTATGATTTTGACGGTTAATTTTGGCATATGTAAGCATCTATTTTATTTGTTTAGATCATTTTAATCATCTAAATTAGCTCTTTAGTCTTTCTAAAGCTTTAGGGGGGGGTTTTTCATGGTTCTTACAGGTTTTTATCTAGGTTCCTAGAACCTAGGTTCTAGCGGTTTCTCTAGAGAGTAAGAACCAAATGGTGGAGACACCACTTTAATGCAACGTAGACTTGATTCTTCTTTAAAGAACCTTTAAGAATCTGAAAGAACCTTACACTAACGAGTCTAAAAAAGCAAAAAACAGTGTTAGAACCTATTAGAACCTATGTTATATCATCTTCAATTACAGTATAAATATGCACGGTACTAGGGTTCTACCTAGGAGTGCTGCCCCGTAGGACAAAGCATTGTGGTGAACACTCAGCTCGATGAGTATCAACTCTCGTGTACCTTCTATGATGGAGATCAGATCTATCCTTTTGTATAATCGTTGAAAGCCGATTGCAACGATACGGGCACGGTCAGGCAAAGACCGTCACGGTGAGTAGGGGAATTCAGTGTCCCCTTGCGTCCCAAGCTGCCTGGAGCCCTGTTTCAAAGGTTTTTTGGAGATCCTCTTCGAGTCTAATCCTGGACTTTGCCTTTATCCTTAGGTAAAGAGCCCGAAGATCGTTGGAGGTCTCCAAAGCCGATGATAAAGACGTTGCTTGGTGTTGCTCGGGACTTTGAGGAGCTTAATTTCATTAAGAATGCCGCCTATGAGCAGATTGCAATCCAAATGGCCAGTAGAATGCTTTTCTTATACCTTTTAATTCTGCAACTGTCTCCGTCTTCTGGACGAGTGTCGGCTGATCACCTTCACTTGTCTTTGCTGTTGGTTGCTTGCTTGTCTGCGCAAGGCTGACCACCTTCGTGGCCTGCAAACACCTCCAGCGTGTCTGGGTCTGTCTAGACTGGTCCTCCGGCAGCGTCCAAACATAAGAAGACGCCCTTTGCCTCTCCCATATGTCTGTAAGGTTGTCACTTTCTTCTGAGAGAGAGCTTATCGCTTCTGGCTGTCCGTCTGTCATGTAGATCATTCAATGAGTGGCCGTTCGATCGGGTGTACGGGACTCTGCTAAGCCTTGCATGTTAAACAGACAGAAGGGATGGATGGCAGCGTACTATACGGAACAACGCAGTGACGGCCGGTGTGCCAACTGGGGAGGGCCTTTTGCTCTGCGGCAGACCTACTGAGAGACAGAGTAGAGCACACGGCAGCTGTCGCCTTGTCTCTTGCCGGCGCCGGCAAAACTTTTAATAGGGATCGGGAAGGGCAAAGCGGGTCATAGGGGAAGGGAAAGGGATAAAGAGGGAGAAAGGGGGGGAAGGGGGGGAAGAGGGAGAAGGGGGGACAATGGGGAAAGGGGGAAAGGGAGGGAAAAGGGGGGAAAGAGAGGGAGAAGGGGGTTGCTTCAGGGTGGAAGGGGTGAACCGAATCGAGGCTGGCCGAGAGCATGCGAAGTACTAGCGACTGAGTATGACTAGAGCGTCTTTTGTCCAGAGTTGAGAGTTCATGTGTTAAAAGGAGCAGCAAAGGGAGGAAACGGGACAGAAAGAAGAGGCGAGATAGAAAAAGACCAGCGGGGCAGTCTGCAATGTGTCTGGTCCCTTCTGGGCCTTCCCTCCCTCCCTTTATGCAGCCACTAACATGCACGAAATATGTTTGTGCTCAACAAGACGGCCGAGCCCTTCTGTTAACGAGAAGTTCAACTCGAAGTCGATCGCCTACCCCTACGCCAGCTATATATGAGACGCGGGCAGAGGACTGCCTGATTGCCGCCGCCATGCGTTTGTGCCTGCGCATGCCCACGACTGCCTGGGACTGCTCTTGCGCCCCTGCACTGATTCAGAACTCGGGGGAAGGATTAAGCTCATGATTGCAAAGCTGAGCATCAAAGAGGCAGACTGCGGGAACGATAAGTCGAGTGCCGCACGTGCCATGCATTCGGAACTTCTGGAACTCCCTTTAGAAGAGTGACCGTTCTTCTCTTACGGCTTTTCTTGGCTTTGTTTTGCGCATGGCTTGGGAGTCAGACCCCTCGTATGGCTGAGAACACAAGCGCACGAGGGGGTGCCTTCATTCGTTGTCTCCTTCTCGCTTTCTTCTGCTGATTTGAAATGTTTTGGGTTATCGGATAATCCCGGTCTGGTTTCTTCTTTTGAGAAAAAGAAACTGGAAAAGGCGGAGAGAGAATGAGTAGAAGAGGAACAAAGAGAGAAGAAATGTTGAAAGAGATGTCTGTTGAACGAGAAAAAAAAAAAAGAAAAAAGCGAGGGGACAGCCCATGTATGTCTTGGTGTTCATTCTGCATCTTCTCCCTGCAGGGGGATGCCGGTGCTTTGGAGGCCCTCTGGGTTCTCTGGGTATCGCCCCTCCCCCTTGCAGCACGGAAGTTGATGGGGGCCCTGGATAGCGGCCTTAGTGGAGCCAGCCGTCTCTGCGCATGCATCTGCATGGAGCCAGACAGTGTGCCGGCAGGCGTCTCCTTCCGATAGGTCTGACCAGGTGCCGTTTATTTGTTGATGCCTGTTTTTATGTGTTCGGTCGATCTATGATGTTGTTGACAATAAGCGAAGAGACGCGCATGCAGTCTTTGGGAAGGAAGTGAGATAGAAGAGAGAGGAGGAAGAGAGGTGAATATACGTATGTGAATACATGTGTATGAGCCTTTTTGCTGCCACCCTCTGGTTTCTCGGTCTCTTCACGTTTTGTTCATCCCTCGGCCTGCCCATCTACTTGTATTCAGAAAAGAGAACTGGAAGGGGATCTGTTGCAAGCGTACTGTTCTGTCTGTTGCCCGCTTCCTTCCAGCAGGCCGGTCTGAGAAAGAAAGAAAGAAAGCAAGCTATTCATTACAAGTCTGTTTACGTTTATGCACGTAAATCTGATTGACTTCCGTCAGTGGGAGGAAACTTTTCAGCTTCCGTGTCTAAATTTTGAGAATCGGTTGACTATGAATGACTGTCTCAATGATGGTGCCAAAGGAATTTCTGTGTCTCAGCCTGTGCTTTCTCATAATGCCTCTATCATGGTGCGAGGACACTCGAGATTTCATTCCTTCGACTACATGTTTTGAAGTGCCAGTGTTCTGTTGGTTGCATAGGTTTGCATTGTGTCTGGTTAATCATACTCATTCGATCACTTGCCTCTTTTTTCCTTTTTACGCGTGCTTGGATGTATTTGGCTGATCATAAGGACGCGATTTTCCTGTTCGTGGCCGGGGGGGATCTGTGGAGTCCTACCTTGTGGCGCCGCCCTCTGGACCTTCGTTAGTTAGTTAGTTAGTTAGTTAGTTAGAGGATGCCTAACCCCAGTTGGAGCGCTAAGCTCCCAGGTGGTCGTATGCATTGTATCTGAATGAGCCTACATGCCAACGCCATGCTCCGCCGCCGTGCATATACGTAGTCTGCCTGTACGTATCGTACTTGAAGCTCTGCGTATGTATGCAAGTCTACGTTTAGCCTCTTTAGCAACATGTTGTCTGAGCAACATCCTACGGCAGGTTCGAATTGAAGTCAGCCAAAGTTATTGAATCTCTACTTAACCCTATAGAGTCGGATTCATGTGGAGTTGAAAGAAGTCTGAAGACAAAGCTCTATAGAACCTCTTAGAGGCTAAGTAGGATTGAGACCTCGTTTGCACAAACCTGTAAGGTGTTGCTTATATAAGTTAGTGTTGCTCACGTTCCTTCTCTAGATCTTCCCCAGGGTTCTTATCCTCGCTTTACCTTCTGTCTAGACGCCATAAGGTGGCTGGACAAGAGGGACAAAGCAGGGGCAAAATCAGCTTCAAGGCTCGAAGTAGCGGAGGATCATACTCTCAAAAAGGATCTACAAAAAAGTGATCAATGGCGGTTATTTCTTCTCCTACTTTAAAAAAGGTGCACAGCCCCGGAAAAGAGATGTCAACACCTATCCTCTCATACTTAAGGGACAAACTGTGGAGAGGAATTAAGTTAAAGCGTTCATATAATCGAATTAACCACTTTTTTTGCTCGTCTGCAAGGTTGCCATGGCTGCAGGCTGAGACAGTGTCACAAGAAGGCATGCAAGCATCTATTTCGTTCTCTTCCCTGCTTTCGTCAGCCGAGCAGATAATCCTTTCCCAAGTCAAACCTTCCAGCATCTGTGTACCTAACTTTCCATTCATGTCACCAACAAGCATGCGCAGGTCCTCCAAAGATCTCCAAAGGCACCTGACACAAGGCGTCTATCACCGTCTATCACCTCCTCCCTTTCTTTATTAGTTTTTTTGTCTCGGAGCTCTCTATCCCTCTGTCTCAGCTCGGACCTTTTGGGCAGAAAATAAACACTAAAAACATACAGAACTTTCTTGACTGCCTCCCGCTTTTCTGAAAAGAAAGATGCTTTTATCGAGAGGCGGACTAGGTTTTGGCCCATAGGCTCCCACTCTGGCTGTAGTTCATTCATCAATGAGCTCCTTAGGCTAACAAGGATGCATACCCCTCCTGTATATGCCTCCCCGACCGACGCGGCCTTCTTTTTCGATTCAGACCCCCCTTGCTTAATTAATTTTTCTTCTCAGCCACTCCATGTGACTGAAATTCCTTCCTGTGTGTGTGTTTGTGTCTGCACATGTATAATGGGGCATTTTATTTCTGTTAACACCACGATGTCAGCATCACAAGCAGTTAGCCATCGGTCAAGAGACTTATTCTTTATATAAGACAGCAACCCCCCCATGTTCACTGTTTTTACGGTAAGCTTACTTTCTTCTGATACCCTGCCCCCTGATTTTATATCATACAAAAGAGAGAAGGGGGACTGAGTAGAGAAGGGTGCGGATAGTGGGGGGACGGTTGAAAGACCCAAGCAGGGATCGAAGAGGTCGCAGATAGGCGAGAGGAAGAAGAAGAGGAAGGCAAAGAAAGAGAGGAAGGAACAGGAGCAACAGCAGTAGTAGAAGAAGATTCTGAAGAAGAAGAAGAAGAGGAAGAACAAGAAGAAGAAGAAGAAGAAGAAGAAGAAGAAAAAGAAGAAGAAGAAGAAGAAGAAGAAGAAGAAGCTGAGAACATTGCAGATGCGTTGGCCCCCGAGTCTTTAAAGAGCTCCTCAAAGAGCGCCGCCAGATCGGAGTCTTCAAGCACAGGAGCAGAAGCAAGCAGAAAAGGAGAAAAAGAAGAAGAGGGGAAGGCATTTCCCTCAGGGCATTCATGACCATCTACCTCTAGGTCTACCTTCAAGCTGCCTCTATATATATATGCCACATCCAGACCCTTGGTGCCCTGCACAGAAAAGACAGACCATCTTTTTCTCCTCTCTACTCAAGTTTCTCAGTCCAACTTAACCAAAATCAGAGGCGCTTTTTCTCTACAGCTTGTACCCCCTTGCTTCTTTTCCCCCTCTTACTCTATGGATTCTGGGAAAAGACGGAAAGCTCCCCCTAAGAAGAACCAAATCTTCTTTACTTCTATCTTCAAAAGAGGATACTGAGGAAGAGGAAGGATGCAAAGAAGGAGAGTAATAGGGAGGCAAGAGAAAGGGGGAGATGAAATCTTGTTCCTTCCTGTTCCTGCATTTCTTGTTTTCCTTGAACTTATCTACTTCGAGGGTTGCTTTTTCATTCTTCCTAGCTACTCTCATTCAAAAGATTCTAACAGCATCTGTTCTCCATGCAAAGAAAGCTGACGCAGGGTTTTGGTGGGCATATCAGAGATCCACAAGCACACGAGCATCTGGAAGAGGGACGGCAACCATCAGCGGAGGGTTTGCAGTTGCAACATCTATTCTGATTTAAATTAGGACGGTCATTCTCTTTTTTGTTCGTCTGCCTCTATATATCTTTTCCATTTTTCTTATTGACATGCTTGTGCCCCCCCGAAACTCTTTGTCTTGCTTTCGAGACTTCCCGGGCCCCTGTCTATGCTCATTCCCTCCCCCACTTCCATGCTGTCTAGCTGAGGGCAGGAGGAAACTAGATGGGAATAGAGAAGCTTTGGGGTGTTACTAAGCTAAGAAAGGGAAAGAAAAAAGCTAAGAAAAAATGGGTTGCGATACAGGAATAGGAAACAGAGGAGATCAGAGGAGGAAGAGAAGGAGAAGGGAGGAGAAGATTTGAGAAAAGAATGGGAGTGCGGGAAGAGGGAGGACGGGCAGCATAGAAAGAAGGAGATGTATCAGCAAAGTGTGGGAGGAAAGAAGAGAGAGAGAGAGGAGGATCAACCCACTACAGGGCTTGTCCACCAGGGGCTAATCTCGAGTTTACTGAGAGGGCAGAACCCTCCCAACGCCTTCCCCTGAGCCCCCGATAGCCTGTCTGAGCATGAAGACCATGTTCTCAACAGAGGATACAGAGGCACCATCCTCTTCCATGGGGTCCCTAAATTCCTCCACCCTACCTGCAGCTTCCTCGACTGCAGCCGTCTCCTGATCACGATTCTTCTTCTTCTGCTGCTGCTGCTGCTACTGTGACAAGCTTGGCCCGTGCTGCGCAGGAAGAACATTAGAGCCTCCGGTCAGAGTCCGTCAGACCCCAGGAGCCCCCGTCAAAGGGCCTGGTCCTGTTCTTCCAGTCTCCCCCCCACCCGCTGCCGCCCCCAGAGGAGGCGCTCTGGAGAGCCTGCTGCTGCTCTGACAGGCTATGCTAGGGAGGGGGAATTCCAGAGCCTTCACGTCTCTGAGCAGACCTTCCAGTGACACTGTCAAAGAAGGGACCTTGCCCCACCACGCCCCACCCTTCCCTCAGCGCCCCCCTGTAGTTTCTGTCTCTGTCTGTGCTTTTGCTCTGCGGTTCTAGGGGTACTCAGGGTGATGCTGTCATACCCGTGGCGCAGGTAGAACTTCCTCTCCAGTGGTTGCTACTGCTGCTGCTGCGATGACTGCATGTCTTCTACCATAGGAGATTCCTCTTTCCCCTACCCCCCGATAATCCCCAGTCTCCACTTTGTTTTGAAAGCCCTGAGCTTGTTGATGTATAATAAGGCTTGTAGTATAGGCTGTACGACCTGGCCCCATGATGTCTAAAGTTAGAAAAAAACAGGTGGGGGCAAGCCCCCACCTGGTTAGATTTCAGCTGGGGGCATAAGTATTCTAGGCCTCCGAGTGGTCCAAAAGTCAACCGGGGGCAGCCCCCAGCTGCCCACTTTCCCAAAATTCAACTTGTCCAAAATAAAAATAAAAACACAATTCTCTTGTATGCATCATCTAAAAAAAATTTGTCATCAAATCGCATGGTTCATTCCACCAATGAGTCACCAAATCTGCCAACACATCACCATTGATTCACCTAAAATCTAAACAGCAGAACACAGATTCTGCTTGTGATATTCATAACAAGATCATAAAAAGGTTCTACTACTTCAAGCCTAGTCGTCTTCCCTGATTCTCCCCCCCCCCTGACTGGCGTTCAGTATTCATGAGTGTGGGTGTGTATCAGTGTCTGTATCGGTATGTTCATATGTGTTCTAGTGTGTCGGTAGGAGCAAAAGCAAAAAGGTATGAAAGGAACGCAGTAGCCGGTTATGTAAAAAGAGAAAGATATATTTCCGCTTACGAGAAAGCATGGTAATCATTTGTGACAGAGTGAAATGATCGAAGAGAAGCAGTATAGAGATAATGTAGAGATGTGTCACTGAGAGCTGACAGTGTTTGTATGTAGGGCAGATCCATGAAATTCAATCCATCCGCAAGACGATGACCGATGGCGACCTTCCTATTCAGAGTTGCAAGAAGATGCTTCAATATATTTATGGAAAGAGGTTCCTTTGCTTTCTGGACTTTCAAGAAGTCCCTTCTTAAATATAAAGGGGGATGCATGCATACAACTGACCGCCAGTGGTTATTCCAGTAGTAAAGGGAAATCGGTCTTCAGAAAAATTAAAGGACGCCACTTGTGGTGCTCATGGTTGCCCTTGTACAAATGAGTGAAGAGATAAGATGACAATAAGCACGTTAGTATGTTTGGCTTGCAAAGCAGAAGCAGATAAACCGCCATGGTATGAGTTTTGAAGTGGAAAGAGGTGGAGATGGAGCTATTGCTGGAAGCTCTAATGAGCTTGACTAACGCAAGTGAAAAGCAAGCAATGCTGCTGCAAGTTTGTACAATAGACATGCGCACAAGTAACGTGTGCATTAGGTAAAAGTGAGTGATGGAGTAGGCGGCTGCATCTACTGAGCAGAAGGGCCAGTGGACGACCGTTAATTCAGTATTGACTGACCTTGCGATGTTTACAATCCTCGCGACGTGTCGATCCTGGTCAACCCAGTCGTTTCTAAAGTTCCGCGTCCCATGGAACCGAAGAGCCTTCGCTGTAGAAAGACGCTAACACTGTCAAACAGTTGTATAGGGTAAAAGAAGTAGGCCAACATGAGTGAAGGAGATAATCCAGGAAAGCATGCCACCGGATTGTAAGTGCAATCCATGCAACGTCTGTAAGGCGTAGTCTGAGAAAGGATAAGCGTCACACAGCAGGTACACACACAGAAAAAGAAAGGTGGAGCTTCACACGGCACGCACGCACAGTAAAGGAACGAACGGGAATGAATTCTAAATGCATGACAGTCAGGAACGCAGAAAGGTTGAACTTGACAGTGTCACAGCACGCGCATGCATGGCCATGCATGCAATGCCTGCATGCATGCAAGGTCAAGGGGCCATGCTTATGCGCACCCCTCCGTACCCCCAGATCGTCGCTACGCCGGCCGCTGCGCACGCCGGCCGCCCCCGGGTGCCCTCACGAGCACCCGGGATATATGTTCCCGGGTCGTTCAATAAACTTTCAAAAACGAGCTGGGGGCAGCGCCTGGCTGCCCGTTAGAGCAGCCGGGTTGACCTAGGGGCGCCCCCTGGCCCCCGGCTACTTTAGACAGCATGCCTGGCCCTGTTATATTTAGTATGATTGTTTAATGAATCTGTTTCAGATAGTGGTATTGACTTAAGTATTTTCACTAATTCGTTTAATGATAGTCGTTTAGTTTTAAGGCGCATTCTTCTTATGTATTCCTGGTCATATTCTAAAATTTTATTTTAAAAAAAATACATTAATCTTGACATTAATCTCATGACTCTTATCCTAGCTCTTATCCCCCTACATATAGGTATCTGGTATCATAACATTCGAGCGTATAAATCTACTCTATAGAGTCTATACAGGCTACTACGAAGTAGCTCCCGCAATATTACGAGGATAATAATGAATAGTTGCATAACTGAGCATTAATTTAAAATTGAGAGTTCATTGCCATGACCGGTTGCAGAGAGACGACCTAAATAGTTAGTCGCTCGGCGCTGCAAACCAGTCTTCGATCCCTGCCTCCGCGGTTGAATCAATCCTCTTCGCAGACTTAATTGCGGATGGATTCATCAGGCAGGCCACGCGCTTTGCTTGATTGGAATCCTTTCAGGTCCCGCCGGGTACTCGCCGAAATATTGATGCATGCATGCATGCATGCACTCACATGAACTGGTTGAGGGAACGCATGCTTTGTCGATCGAAACAATGATTGAAGGCGGCACACGCATGCATGCATGTACGCATGCATGCATAAGCGGACAGAATCTATGGAAAAATTTACGCACGCACGCACGTAAATGATAATTCAGAAAGATCGCAGCATTCAGTTGGAGAGGGTGCTTGCTCGATCTACCCGTGAATTACTGAAAACCAAAAGGACCAATGATACATTATTACCATTCTGGACCCTTCGCATTCGCATGCTCGATCTCAGTTGCCAATCAGTGCATGCCAAGCAGTTGATCCATCATCCACTGCGGGCGGCTACGGTGAAAGGAAAGGAAAAGAAGGAAATAGTGAAACGAAACCATCTTCAGCCGGTGAAGCGAACACACGGACGGACTGGCGGACGACAGTCGGTAATGGACGGAACACGGAACCCGAGTCTGGTTTTTGTTGTGACTTGTCTGTCTCTCAGTCTAGCCGTGTTTCTGTCTGTTTGCACGGATCTGAGTCTTGTCGACACCTTCACTCTTTTTCTCTCTCACGCCGGTCCGCCTCTTCTCAGGCAGACAGAAGCGGATCACACCCAAAGCAAGGAAAGGAAAGGAACGGAAAGGGAAGGGGAGAAACTCGAAGACGAGCTATGCATGACCCCCCAACATCGGGGGAATGAACGATGCATATGATGCAGCAGGAAAAGGAAACTGACGATCTTTCGAAGGGGCGGGGCGGAGCGACGTGAGGGGGCGGAGGGAGAAATGTGAGTGAGTGAGTGAGTAAGTGAGTGGGTGGTCAGTGCTTTTTTCCCCACCTTCCTTGAGGGCACCAGGAAAGGAGTTCGCCATGCATAAACGCAAAATAGCAAACAGACAGAAAAAAAAAACCGATCGAGTCTCTCAAACCCTACATCACACCGCATTTGACCACTTTCTTTTTTTGCCTCTGCTCTGATCCGCCCTGCCCGCTTTACGCCTTTCCGTTTGGCCAGAAGGAAGGACAGACTATCGGCTGTTTGTCTGTCCGCCTCGTGGAGGCAGAAAGAACAACGAAAGAGACGTCAACGGGTAAAGGCAAGGGAAAACACCTTTTCTTCTTCGCCTTTCCACCCTGCTAGCTCGCTCGCTTGCTTGCTGGCGAACAGGCAGGATTTGATTTGATTGGAAGGCCCGGACCTGTCGAGTGGGTCTCTCTCTCTCCATTGAAGTGTCGAGGCACGCATGCCTTTCGCATTTTCGCGAACTTGCCTGCCTGCCTGCCCGCCCGTCGATTTCCCTTCCCTTGTCTTCCCCCTGAGGTGCGGATGGATGCTCCGTCAGCCAAGTCGGGGTATATCAGAGGAATGCAGCTAGATTTCTTGCTTGCTTGCTTGCTTGGAGCATGAAGAAGAGAGACAGACGGAGGCCACTTATCGGATTGAGCAGATCGATCGACCTGCAGGGTGACAGACAGACAGCTTCGATCGTCAACCATTCGCTTGTTGAAAAGGCAATGAATTATTTTTGCTTGCACGCACGCACGTTGATTGAAAACTGCGCGAGCGCTCGAGCGAAACAGACCGAGCTGCTGTCTCCTGCCAGCCGGGTGGTCTCTCCTGGCTGGTGTCCGTTGTCATTTCTTTTCTCCGCCGATTCGTTCAACCACCCAAACTTTCTACCCCTTTTCGCCTGCTTCCAGTTGAGTGTCCTTTTCGCATCTCCCTCTCGATCGTGCTGCGTCTCTTGGGCTGCCAGAAATTCCCTCTCAGTCAAGGTGAAAGAAAGAGGGACTTCTGAGGGTTTCTTTGCAAGGCTGAGGGAAAGAAAAAGAAGGGAAGGAGAAAGAGGGCAAGAAAGAGGAAAGAGTGCTTTCAAACCGCACGCTTTCAACAATTTTACCTACCCATCCTTCCTCCTTCCTCCCGTTCTTTTAGGAGTCCTTCCTTTCCTTCCCTTTTCTTCGGCTCACTGGTCCTTCCTTCTCAGTCCGTCATGGTCCTTTTACACTTCGATCCAAACGCATCGTATGGTCCTCCTCCCAGGCTCTGTCTGTCTGTCTGCCTGTCTGACCGTATCATTTTCTTTCTCAATGTTTTGTTACTTGCTCTCCTCCTGTCTATCATTGATTCGGAGAGAAAGAACAAATGCAAGCAAATAAAGGGAAGGCGCAAAGAAATGCAATGGAGCATATCAGGCATTTCTGAAACAAAACAAAACACCCAGCGCACGGCACCTGTGACTCTTTTTGCTTGTAGCAAAACAGAATATCGTCTGTCGAATCTACTTTCTAATTTTTTGTCGTCTCCCGTCTCGTCTCCCTTCCCTTCCTGCCGAGAGACATCAAGATGGATGCAACAAGAATTAGTGGATCTTCCGGTTTAGAAAGAAGAAGAAGAAGACCTGACCAGACCAGTCGTCCGGTCTTTCTCGACGAACCATTGGGCGTGTCAAGACGAACATGCGAGCCTTCCTTCTCAGTACTGACTTCTTCACTCAGTGTGTCATTCATTCATTGATTGATTTATTCACTGCCTGCCGCTCTTGCTTTCGCAATTCCCAAATGGGACAGGGCAGGGCAGCCGCCTCGTTTTATTATTCGGTCTTACACTGGAGGCGAAGAGACGAACACAACACAATACAACGCAGCAAGACACAATCCATGTACACTGAGAGAGAAAGAGAGAGATGGAGGGAGGAGGGGTAGACAGGGCAAGAGCGGGGAAGAGACTGCAGACTGCAACACGTACTTGTGTTTTGCAAGAGAGAAAGAGGGACGAATGTATGCATGAACGCAAACTGCCGTAGCTCTTGATTGATGGTATAATTCCTGCAGGCGGGATTCACCTACCTGCCTGCCTTTTCCCTGAGCAGCGTTGTCTGTCCATGGTTTCTTTCATTTCTTCTTCCTCGCTCCCTTTCTTAACCACTCCTCTCTCAAGCGTTTAGGAGCCCAGAGGCAGGCTTTGGACTGTGGCCGAAATTTCTCTTTTCTTTCCTTCCTGTCGTTCTGCGTGTTACAAGGTGCAGTCAGGTGAGTGAACGATGTACAAAGAGACGTGGGAAGGAGAGAGAGAGAAGTGAAAGGAGGCACGCATGCACACTCCACTGGCACGCACATGAACAAAAAAACACATGACAATGAACACCCCGTGAGTCGCTTTGTTTTGTTTCGATCGGTCAGCCGATCAGAACAGAAAGAAAGAAGAATTTTAAGAAGAAAGGAAGAGGAGACGAAGGAAGGCAAAGCGATTGAGAAGAGAAGAAAGAAACGAAACTTCACTCGGTTGGTTGGTAAGAAAGAAGAGGAAAACGGTCTGTCTGTACGTCGGTTTATTTGCACACGTATATGCACCGGCTCACATGGTTCAGTCTTCTCTTTTTTCAGTTCTCTTGATTTCTTCCAGCAAGACGTGTGCAAACGTTGCGTCTCTCTCTCTTTTTCCTTCATTTCGGCTCTTTAAACGATTGCCGTTGGATCAGGTTGTGGGGAATGAACGAAAAAAACTGCGGTGGAGGCAGAAGACGACAAAACGCTTGAGTGAAGAAAGAGAATGGCGGAATGGGAAAAGAGAAACAGACAAGCGCAAGGACAAAGCGAAAAAAGAAGGCATGAAGAAGACTCCCCCTGTCTTCACGCCTCCCTCTCTCATGCATGTCTTCGCTGTCTGAATGCTCTTCCATCCTTTCCACTGCGCGCATGTTGAGCGGACAAAAGATTTTCTCTCAACCTCTTCTCTGTTTTCTTTCCTGGTCGATTGCAGGCAGGCCGCATGCAATGTGAGTGACCATCGCAGAGAGAAATCCTTCCTCTCGTGCACTTTGATACCCGAGTGATTTTTCTGTTTCTTGGCTTCGAACTTTGAAGTTTTCTCTTTTTTCCTCTCTTTTTCCTTCCACATGAAGAAAGGAAGAATCTCTCGCCCCCCCCTGCTGCTTTCTAACTGGACAGAATGAGGGTACGAACATCATCACAGCCGGAACGGCAGAAAAAGACATGAAGCGAAACGAAGGCTAGGAGCAAATTTACGCTCGAGGAACAGGAGAGTGAGGAGGAGAGCTGCTGCTCATTTGAAACGTTAGAAAAGCACCAGAGTGAGCAGAAGAAGAAAGGAGGAAGCCCCCCCCCCAAAGAGGGTACAGGGGCAAGGGCAAAAGGGTAGGGAGGGCACTGCACGCCACGCAACAACAGGAACCGAGACCAAGAAACAGAGAGAGGGAAGAGGGGAGGAGGGAGGAGAGAGTACAACTTTACGGTCACAGCATCATGGAACTCATCTTTGCAAAGACAAGACGAGAGAGACAGAGAGGGGGGGGGTGTGAGGGGGTGGAAGAAGACGTGAAATGAAGTGAACACTTTAACATTTGCTTGCAGCACCAGTCGTTCATTCGCAACCAGAGAAAGAGAAAAGAAAGAAAAGACAACGCAACACACCACGAAAGAAGGAAAGAAAATGCATTCACGCACAATGCAGGCAGACAGAAGGAAAGAAAGAAAAAGCGAGCTGGGGAGGGAGAGAAAGAGGAGGCCGCATGATGAATAGATGAATGGACGGATGCATTAACTTACTCACTTACAATGTTTGTGGTCCCACATGGTTGCGATCCCACGGTAAACAAAAAAAAAGAGGAGAGAGAAGAGGATTGACGTAAGAGGAGAAGGGGACGAGGCGAGGTTGGAGGGAAGAAGAAAAGAGTAGTACAGAAAAAGAGCCAAACAGGAAGAAGAAAGAGAAAAAGAGGAAGCAGGGAGGGTCCAAACTCCAAAACACCAACCCAACCCGTAAGAGAGAGAAGCCGTCCGCTTGCGTTTCGTTCTTTCCTGTCGTCATCTAATTTCCCTTGCGTACGAGCAAAAACTCAAGAGGCAGACAAGTAAGCGAGGAGGAGCCTTTTGGAGGGAGGCAAGAGGTAAATGATGCAGGGAGGCAGGAAAAGGAAAGCGATTGTTGAAAAGGGGGTGATGAAAAGACGGGGAGGGGAAAAAAGTATTATTTATTAGAGCTCTCCTTTGTTCGAGCAAAGGCAACAGACAAGCAGACGTAGGAGGAAGGGTAGAACACCAACATACATTCTCTTCTTTTACCTCTTGTCCGTCCTCTCTTTCTCTTCATTTCGACTTTCTGTCTGTTTCCGTCAGTTTTCTTTCGTCCCGTCTCCTCATTTGGCTCAGTCAGACAAGTTTTTTTCTTTTCTGCATGCAGTTCGACGGAATAGGCCCTAGATTAAACGAGTACATGTTCGAAAGAACTTTCTTTCAAGGGTTGCCGTTCAGCAAAGCGCTCCCTCCCTCCGCTGGCTGCCATTGCGTGCCGATGTGGGAGGGACACTTTGCTCGATCGACACTGACTGGTCTTTCTGTCTTCTTACCTCTTGACTGACTCGTTTCTCCATCCATCCATCCATCCATCCATCCATCCATCCATCCATCTTTCCGTTGATATAAATGACCAGAACGCTTTCCGATTGGTACTGTGAGTCCTATCCTCACCGGAGTGAGAAAGGAGTGAAGCATGGACGAAGCAGTAGGACGGACAGGCGGCCAGCAGCAGCGAGAAGCAAAAATGAAAAAAAAAAAGCATCCGCTTCTTCCATTCAAGAACCGACGAATTGAAAGCTGGATCCAGTTCCCGATTCCTTCCTTCCTGCTTGTGTCTTTTCTCTTCGCAGTTTCCTTGCCTTTCCAATCTAACGCGTATTTCGCTTTTCCTTCTTTTTTTTGTGCTTCTTTTGTTTCTTTCTTTCTCTCTTTCGTGCAGTCTCGATATCATCAATGACTGACCTTACCGCTGCATATTATCGGATCGAGCTACGGCTCTCGCGCTCTCTCTCTCTCTCTCTGCATCTGACCGTCTGATTCGTTCGCTGTCTCTCTCTCTCTTTTGTGTCTTCGTTCGAGTCAAAACACATCCAGCCAGCTCTGTCTCTCTCTCTCTCTTTCTCTTTTGTGTCTTCGTTCGAGTCAAAACGCATCCAGCCAGCCCAGCAGCGGGGAGGGGTAGGGAAACGGGGGTGAAGGAAGAAAGGAAGACAGGTAGGCAGACAACGCAAGCAAGCAGGTACGCACGCACGCCCAAGCAAGCCCGCTCTTCAAACAGACGAACGGCTTTTGAAGGGCTACGACTTTCTTGAAGGAAGAAGAGAGGGCAGGAGGAGAGAAGGGAGTGGAACCAATTCGTCTTCAACACAGAAATGACAGACAGACTGACAGAGGGAGACAAAAGAAGGGAAGAGCAGACCAACTCACGACCGTGCAAGAGAGAAAGAAAACACAACATGTTTCATGGAAGATGAGAAGCACTGACGATTATGCAAGAATCGTAGGTACACATTTTCATTTTCGTGTCGTGCAGACAGAAAGAAAGAAAGAGGACAGGAAGACAGACAAAGGCGAGTCAAGGTGCGTGTTTGTTTTGTTCCACACAACACCGACGGCAGCCATACACACTCACTCACTCACTCAGTCGCACACACTCACAAGCAGAGGGACAGACGGGAGGACTGGAGGTGGTGGGAGGAAAGGGAAGGGAAAGATTCAATGCAACAGAGAGAAATAAATTTCAAGTCAGCAGGTCTGCACGGCAACAAGTAAAAGGACCTACAGGAGGGAAGAGAAGAGCAGTAGAGGCGCGATCAAACGACGGACCGCTCTCGCTAGGTTTTCCTTCTTTTTTTTTCCTTTCTGTCTGTCTGTCTGTCTGTCTGTCATTGTTGCATGGCCAGATAGATGGATAGATTTGCCAACATGATGCTTTCCAAAGAAAAGTCAACGGACACAAGAGAGAAAAAAAGAGGAGTTTGCCCGCCTGGCGAGTCAATGTTACGCCATGAGGAGGGAGAGGAGAGAAGAGGGGAGAGGGGGGAGGGGAGAGTTCCATCTCGTGATTGATCATCGAGTAAATGGAGGAAGGAGCACTTAGTTGGTTGTTCAATCCGCCTTCCGTTCCCTCCAAGAGATAGAGCGCTCATCTGGTGAATGACAAGAGGGGGCGGGAGAAGGGAGGGAGACGGTTGAGAAACGGAGAAGAAAAAAGGGAGAGAAAAATTTGTGAGTAAAAAGGTGGGAGACAAAATGCGTCTGCCAGTCAATGCTTGCACGCATCAGAAACTGCACTCAAACCAGTAAAGCGGGTAGGGTAAGTAAGTGTCTGACTGACACCTCCTTTCCTCTCTCAACCAACCAAGCAACCCCTCACTCACTCACTATCCAACGAAGAACCAATCAATGTCTTTTTCATTCAAGGCACACACAAGTCGACTCGATTCATTTACCCCCCTTCCCCTCGCTTTGCCACAAATCCTTCAGTCCTTCCTTTTGTCTACATGCAGGCTTTTGGGCAATTCATCCGTTACTTTGCCTATCAATCGGTAACTCAAGCTGCTCCTCTCCTCGTCCCTTTCTGTTCCGTTCTTCCTTCCTTCCTTCCTTCTTTTCTTTTTTCTTTCGTCAGTTGCCCCAAGTTACTCTTCCTTCCCATAAAACGGAATTTGAAATTGAAAGAAAGAGAGAGAAACATAAGAAAAGAAAAAAAGAAAAACGCGTCAACACAGACCGATCATTTGAAAAAACAAATCCGTCTTGTGACGCACGCCTCGCTCTTCTCATCCGATTGCTTGCATTTCTCTTCCTTCCCCCCGCCCCTTTCTGCCACATCGCTTTTTCAAAACCGAGAGAGAGTGCACAAACAGTTGGTCAATCCGGATGGAAAATCTTGCTTCCTTTTCCCAGCTTCTTGCATGCCATGAGAGAGAGAAGGGACCAGTGCGATTTTTCTTCTCGCGCTTTGAGAAAGAAAGATGCATTGCATGTCTGTAAAAGAGTGTTGGATGGAACAAAAAGAAAGAAGCGAGGAAGGAAGGGTGAAGATAAAAGAGAGAGCGGTGCTTGCTGCAAAATGTGATATCAACACCACGCCCCCCCACCCGACCCCACTTCTTTCATCTGACTGAGCCCGGCGCTTGGGAGTAGATAAAAGAAAGAAAACGCCTCACTCACTCACTCACACCCTCACAGAGCTCCATCGATCATCTAATTCCCCCCCTCTGCTTCAAAAGTCTATCCACCCACCCAAGCTGGACGGACCCACAAGCATTCTCTCTCCTCTCTCTCTCTCTCTGTCTGTCATGCGGTCTTCCTTCCAGGTCAGATCACCACGACAAAATCAGTCACCACCGTCCGCCGGTCCTTTTCTTTTCGACAAGGACCCTGGAAAGGAAAGGAAAGGAAAGGAAAGGAAAGAAATAAAAGGAACTAACGAAAACGGATCGAAAGAACGGCAAGACCAATGCAGCTCGACTGACATCATCGCCACTTCTGCCTGCATGTTTGTCCGTCCGTCTGTCTGGATTTGTCAAGCACAAAAACCAACAGCGAAATAAATGAGATGGACGAACTCATCCATCCATCGAAGGTACCCACCTGCCCCCCACCTGCCAACAATATCCTTCAAACAGACTAATGAGGGAGGGAGGGAGACACACAACGCAACGCAAGGACAAGGGCACGGGACAGGCAGGGAGGAGGACACAGACAAAAAGAAAGAAAGAAATGGGTATCGGACACAATGGACGCCTCGCTCGCCCGCTCGGTTATTGAAAGAGGAGGGAGGGCGAGAGAAAGAGAGAACACAGAAAGGTAGGAGAACCTGCTTGTCATGTCACACCCACTCTCTCTCTCTCCCCCCCCCCTTTCTCACACACACATACACAGACACCCATCAGTCTCAACGGACCGGAAGCAATTCGGATACGCACACAAAGACAGACAGACAGACAGACAGACAGAAAGAAAGACGGACATAAGGTCCGACCTCGCGCGCTCATACGAGCAGACATACCCCCCAGGAGGCAAAGAAGGAGATCGAGAAGAGAGAAAAAGACGGGTGGGTGGGTCGGCAGGATAGGTTTGTTCGCCAGCCTGACTGATTGACTAGCTGGTTTTCTGCAAGACAAGCCAGGCAGAAAGGAAAACACTCTCCCTCCCATATGTTTTCCTTCCTTTCTTCCACATTGTTGAATAAATGAACGAATAATTGGTGCGATGAGCTGGCTGGGTGAACGAGTGTGGATTGGGAGACTCTTGCTCAGCTGCCGTCCCCGGCCTGCCTTCTTCTTTCTTCGCCTTTCCCCCCGTTTCTTTCGGTACACAAAGAAAGCAGTACTCCCGACATCACATCAGCCTTCAAACAAAGCACTGCAGTGCACGTTTCTTCCTTTGCTTTTCTCCTGTCCACTCAAAAATCGCAAGCAAAACGGGGTGACCCTCAAGAGTCCATCTTTCCTTTTCAGTCAATGGATTGCACCTGGGTGTGTGTGTTGTGTGCGGGAGGGGGGCGTGATAAAATAGACGCACTCCACCCACTCGCACATTCTTGGGCCGGGTGCGCCTTTGTCCTGTCCCCTTTTTCCCCCCCAATGCATGTGTTCGTTACCTGCCATTGCCTCTTCTCTTCTCTTTTTTGCCCTTTCCTTGCTTGAATCAGTCCTTTGCATTTGTCCATCTGAAGAATCGACCGAACGAACCCGTTCGTTGCCTTTCTCTTCTTTTCTTCTGGGTGATCGATCTCCTTTGGTTTCGACCATCTCTCGTCTCCTTCTTCCATTCTGCATATCTCTCCTCGCTTGAGCAAGTCTCGAAGGAAGAACATCCATCAGAGAGAGAGAGAGAGAGGGCTTCTCTCGCTGGTTTTTCAAATTGCAGACAGAGCTACTTTCTTGTCCCTCCTTTTATTCATGAACAGACAGACAGACAAACAGAACATGTACTGAGTGGAGAAGAGAGAGACAGTGTTCAAACCCGCTTCTTGTCGTCTTTGTTCAATTGAGTGTGATAAAAACAGGGAGGCGAAAAAGGCTAGAAGAGAACAGAACGCAATGAGTGAGTGAGGAGGCCAAAAACAAAGGAAGGAGAGAAAATGTCCTTCCACGCCTCCCAGCAAGTCCGTGCGTGAGTGAGTTAGTGAGTGAGCGTGTTGTAAGTAAGAGGGGGGACAGCAGAGCAAAGCAGAGCAGGACAAAAAGGCATGGACCACGATCATTAGCTGCTGCCGCGAAGGAGAAGAGAGAGCGGCCAGCCTTTAACTTGTTTCACACGACATTGGCACGAAAGGAAGGGAAGGAAGGGGAGGACAATTCACTCATGCAGGAAGTGGCACACCAAGGACAGCAGAAACGAGAAAGAAGGCTGAGAGTGTAGATTCACACGACATAATCAGACAGAATTGTGCAACGCCATTCGATACGCAAGACCGTAGACACAAGTCAAGGAGAGAGTAGAGGGCATGCATGGAATCGACAGAGAGAGAAAGAGGAGAGAAAGAATCTTTTAAGACAGGCAGATAAACAGACAGAGGCAGCCTCCTCCGCTTGAGCAGAACAGTAGATCAAAAAAGAGAGAAATAAGACACAAAAGACAGACACCAGCAAAGCATGAACGAATGCATAAACAGTCACAAGAAAGAAAGAAAGAATAATTATGATTATTTGCCATCTCACTTTGCCTGGCGGGCTTTGCTGACACTTGCCAGCCAAGAAAGAGCAAGAGACCGACAAGGCAAGACATACGTTTTTGAGTCCGCCAACAGTCGTTCGGCATTCCAAGAAACTTCCCTTCCTCCATTCCTCCCACTGTGGTTCTACCCGTCCCGTCGATTTGATCGACCGACCGATTGACTGACGGACGAACTGAGTGGATTTGCTTGTTTTTTCGACCCGCCCGTCTGTCCGTCCAGAAAACCTTCTGCCCGCACATTTAGTCTCTCTGTCTCTCCTTCCTTTCTTTCTCTCCAACTCGCACTGACTGATCAAAAGAATGAGCGAACTCTTCGTCTCGTCTCCTCCTTTCTGCTGATCCATATGCGAGAGACCGGGGCGGGCGGGCTGGATGACTGGGCGAGTGAGTTAAAGGAAGGGCGGAATGAAGGACGGAAGGAAATTCGATCGTCGATTGTAATGAAGAGAAGAAGCACGGATCGACTTAGGGAGGGAGGGAGGATAGAAGCAAGACAGATAAGCAAAGACAGAGAGAAAGAAAGAACGGTCCCGTACTTCCTTCCTCTCGTGAGGAGGCAAGCCTGCTTTCAGCCGAGTCTAAGAAGGAAGGCTGAAGGCAGACCAACAGGCAGGGCTTCCTTCTGCTGCGTTTGTTTTCACTCACTCACTCACTCACTCACTCACTCACAAGCCGTCAAACAACTCCCTTTCCCCCCCGCCCTTTCCTCAGCTAACGGATGGATGAACTCCCTTGTACATGAGTGTGAGAGACCTACACAGACCCGCAGAAACACATATACAAATAGGCTTCTCTTTCGATGAGTCTGTCTGGATGTGTTTGTCAATGAAAACACCCACACCCTTCCGGACCCAGGCCTGGTATGCAGAACATGCAGCATGTATGCATGCATGCATGCAAGCAATCAAACTCAAACTGTTTCTTCAAACCGGTAGAACCTTCCGCTTCCTTCCGTAATTCCTTCCAACACAACAAAAGGAGTGAGCGAGAAAGAAAGCAGACAGACCTAGCTTTCTTTCCTCTCTCCCCTCTTCCCATCAGCCAGTCAGCTTAAACAGCTCTGGGCTTCCACACAAGCACTTGCCGACTCTCTCTCCCCACCTGCAATCGAGAATACCTCCCCCCCTTCCTCGGCTCCCTCTTGCGAAGACGAGGTCGAGCACTCCGAGGAGCGACAACACCGACGCCAAGCAGACCGACGAACGTAATCCTTCGCGATCTCTAGCGAGTCCAAAGACTGGCAGAGGGCCAGGGCTTCAAGGACGTTCTCGATCTCCCCCCGGACAGCTGCCACCGACTTCTTGCAGCCCTCACAAGAGCTGTCCGTGCTCCCGTTGCACGAGGGGGACGATCCGGACGACTCTCCTTCCACCTCGGTGTCGCCCTCTCCCTCTCCATCCCCCCCACCGGACCCACCAGAAGGGGGGGTTGAGGTCTTCCGCTCGTGCCCCTCACCTCCGGTACCCCGTCCCCGGCACTGCAAGCACGCACGCACGCACGCACACACAAACGAAGACACGCACGGGAGGATTAGATAATAAACCTACGAGCTTGCACAAGAAGGTAACATGTCCCAAAACGAAAAGAAAAAGCAACGCAAGACCAGGCGGACCGAGATGCATCAGGGTCCGCAGGGAGCAACCCGGGACTCGAGTGTTCAAACAACCAATGAGGCTTGCAACAGAAAATACGACCAGACACAGCCAGAGAGCTTTTTCCCCTCCAAATTCCTCTCAAAGAAGCAGCAGATAAACGGCGGCCCGGCCCTGCTAACCCGCCCTCAATCCAGCCAGCACACCCACCGACAGACAGGCAGACAGACAGACAGACCTGCAGCTGCTTTGGAGACGTCCTCTCGTGGTGCCTCTTGTTGTTGTTGTTGTGGTGTGCCCCCGCTTCGTTCCTGCCCCTCCCAGAGGAGGAGGACTCGGAATGCGAAGAGGGACCCAAATCATCTCCGGAAGAGGCCCCCGCGCCATTCCCTCCCGAGGAGGAGTGGCCTCCATGGGAAGAGCTGGGCATGATTCGACTGGAGAGGGAGCCTGCCGGACTTCCCTGCTTACAGCTGCTGCTGCTGCCACTCCCATGGACGTGGACCGCTGAGGCCGACTGAGACGAACCTGAGGGTCCCCCCCCACCGGTTGAGGTGGAGGTGGAGGTCCCAGAGGATGATGAACCTCCTCCGTGACTGTGCACGTGGCCCTTTTGTCCCCCCTGCTGCTGTCCCTGAGAAGACTGCTGCTGAGTCTTTGAATGGGCATCGAGGGAAGGCTTCATTTTGTTGTTCATCACAAAGTTCATCACCACACGGAACCACTCGGCATCGACGGACAGATTGAAATTCGCATACGAGAGGCAGAGCTCAGGGTGCTGGAGACCCAGCCGGTGGGATTGGCCATGGGCCCCGTGCTTCTTCTCCCTCTCACTCTTGCCTCCCCCCGGGGCTGCCGAGAATATTCCCGCAAGGATGGAGTTCTTGCACCACGTAAGCGCACTCAGAGGGTAGACTTGAAACTCGCCTCCCACTCTGACGAGGCACATCAACTCTTTTGCTGTCGGGGAGGAAGAGAGACTGTGCGGAGCCGGTATGCAGGGGGTGATGGCATTGGACGAGAGGATATTATCCCCTGATTCGAGGGTGTCGGCGTCTGTCAAATCCTCAGAGGGCTCCTCTGGCCAACCTCCCAAAATCGTCTTCCTGTGAGACTGCCCGATTGTCTTCCGATTCCCCACTGAGACCGGGAGGCCCTCTGCGGGTTTGCTGCGGAGTGTGGAGTGGCGGGTTGAGGTGGAGGCGACCGTGCCTGCAGAATAGTGCCGCAACTCCCCGTCCGTCTCCGTCTCATCCCCATACCCACCGTCTTCGGAGGCGCTCTTCTCACCCCCGGAACTGTCCCGCCTGGGCGCACCTAGCCCCGGTGGGGGGGGCTGAGCGGCTGCGGCAGCGGCGGCGGCTTCTGCCTCGGCAGCACCTGCGAGACGACGCACGGTCAGGGGAGACCAGTCGTCGGTGAGCTTTGGGGGTTGTGTCACACTCACAGCAACAGGGGGTGAGGAGGGAAGAGGGACGGTTGTCGGCGCTCTGCGGTCCCTCTCCCTCTCGCGTTCGTCCTTGTTTCGGGACGACAGGGAGTGTCGCAGCTTCCTCAAATTCTCCCGACTCAAACAGAGAGGGGGGGCCTCCCTCGTCCCGTCGGCACTGGCCCGCTCGCGTTCCTCGCAGGCAGCAGAGGCAGCGGCAAGGCCTGGAGGGAGGCTAAGATCCTCACCACCCGCCCCCGCGACTGTGGAAGACGAGGCTGGCAGGTGGGGGTGCTGCTGCTCTGCTGACTGAGACTCTCTCGAGCGCAGTCTCCTCTGCCTTTCGTGCACCTGCTCTTCGGCTGCATCGCTCGCTATCTCGTCAAGATACGACTGGGCAGTAGAAGAGGCCTGCTGCTGCTGCTGTGCTTGGAGGTGGGCAGCCGCCGAATTGTTTCCTTGCTGCTGTTGCTGTGCTGGTGTTTGAGATAACTGAGAAGGCTGAGTGGGCCCTTTGGGAGTGGGATCATGGTCCTCCTCGTCGTGTTCATTCTCAAACACATGACGGAGACCCCACAAAACGGAGGACAACTCACGCTCACGGTCCCTATCCGAGTGGTCCCTGTCCCTGTCGACAGACAAACCAGAGACACCCAGAGACGGGCCCTCAGTCCCCCCGCTCTGCACATGAGAAAGGAGGTGAAGGGCTGTGGGCACTCTTTCTCTATCCCACTGAGGCGGGTCCTCTGCTTGGTTGTGCAGAGGGGAGACAGTGCCGTCCACAGACCCGCCCCCAGAACTGAGGGCAGGGGGGAAATGGCCCTGCAATGCGAGATGCGCAAGGTCGTGACGGCGGCCTTGGAGGCACGCTTGCCCGAGTGTGAGAAGACCCTTCTGGCTCTGCTGCTGCTGGTGGTGGTGATGCGACTGTTGCTGTTGCAGTCTGCCTGCAGAGGCTGAGGCAATTCCTTCGTACCCAGGAGGGGGAGAAGGGTCCCCACTCTGACCAGGCACAGGGTCACCTGCAAATGGATCGCAGGGTCGCACAAGCTCAGTGTCGGCAGCAGGGTCGTACGAAGAAGAGGCGGCCCCTCTCACGCTCACAGCCTGAGAACCCCGAGAGAGAGGGGCAGCTGTTGCCTCCGCAGGAGACGGCAAGAGAGAGGACGCAGCCCCGGAAGGCCCCCCACTCTGCTGCTGCTGCTGTGAGCCTGCTGAGACTTGGGGAGAGGGCCCCGTTGGTCCGAATGCCTCTTCCTCGCACCTGCGGACGAACGCGGAGACAGGATCCCAAATGCCCCCACTGCCCGAAGTGCCGTGCAGGAGACCCACACGCCCACTGGCAGCAGCAAAGCCGCTTGAAGAAGCCGGGGCACAGGGACGCGCAGGGCTCGGGGGGAGGTGGAGGAGGTCCCCGTGCTGTTGCTGCTGCTGATGGGAGGACATGTGTGACTGTGTGTGTTGGGGTGGAAAATCCAGAAGCCCTGCACTGCTCTCGTGGGTGGAGGGGGACCACCGGTCGCGGCCCTTTCTCCTACTCGCGTCTAAGTCGTACACCCCCTCATTGGCGCTTGTTGACGGGTGGGAGTGAGCTTCCTCACCCGCACGCCAGCAACGGTTTTCGTGTGCCTCCCCGAACGAATCCACGGCGACATTCCGGTAGTCACAGTGCCAACCACTGGCAGCATCACCTCCCACGAGAGCCTGGGCGGCGGCACTCGAAGGCACATCCAGTTCTGTTGTTTCGTCCTCAACACAGGCGGCAGAAGGGGAAGGCTGTCCTTTGGTTTCGTGCGGATGGAGGAGGCCTGGAGGCAGATGGGATTGTTGAGAAGTCGGGGGCATCGAGGGCAGGGGAGTTACCCTTGTATGCTCATGAGGAGGGGGAACGGTGGGGGGGATCAAGTGGCCAGACATGGTTTCATCTGTGGTGGTCTGAGATAAATGAAGCATGGATGATGAAGCGGCGGCAACAGCAGCAGCAGCTACGGAGGAGGAGGAGGGGAATCCAGTCGCGGAGACAGCAGGAGAGGGAAGCAGGGGTCGGCCTGAGACCATACCAACCGCCTCCCCCCCTCTCTCTAAACTCGAGCTGCTTCCGAGACTGTGAGTAGGAGGCAAGGATCTGGGCACTGAAGAAGATGTACTTCCTGCTGCTGCTGCTGCATGAGCATGAGGAGGAGGGGGCATGTGCGGTTGTTGCATCAAGGACGGCTGTTGCCGCCTTGAATCGGGAGGGGGCGGTTGTGGTTGCGAGGGATGGTAAAAATGCCCTCCTGGCCCATGGGCAAGGGGGGTTGACTGAAGCGCTGGCTTGCACTGAAACATCTGCTGTCCAGCGTGAGGAGGCGGCTGAGGCGGCGGGTGTCCCGGAGGGGCCGATGAGGGATGGATGGAACACGCGGCGGCGGGCGACTGGCTTGCCTGCTGCTGTGGCGGCTGTTGCTGGTGTTGGGATGAGTGAGAGGGAGAGAGGAAGCGCACATTTGAGGCGTTCGACGCCTGCCACTCTCCTCCTCTTCTGCCCATTTGTCCCTCTCTGTCCGCCTCCCCTTCTGACAGACTGTTCCGCTCTCTCAATGCTGATGACGGGGCACCAACCAGCGAGGGAGGACCTGTGCCCCCCCCGGGCTGACGCTGCTGCTGCTGCTGCTGCTGCTGTCTGATCACAAGGCCTGTCCCCGAACTCTCATCCCCACTCGCCGAGGCTCTCTCTTGAGGACACGCACCCTCGAACCCGGGGGGGGGCGCTATTCTTCCTGTCCCCCCCGTCAGAGGAAGTTTTCCTGTGGCGGGACGGGGGGGAAGAGAGAGGAGCTCCTCAGTCCCCCCGCGGTGGGACTGTGGATGCGGATGCGAAGGGGGCGGCACACCTGCGTGAGAGAATCCCGGAGGAGCCTTGCACTGAGTGTATCCTGACCCATCAGAACAGGAGTCAGCGACAGGGTGAGGCTTGACGGCTTGAGGTGCCTGCTGAGACGGAGAGGCCCCCTGTGTTTCACCAGGCTCGAGAACAGCCCAGAGTTCCTTCCCCGAAAGGATGGGTGCCGACGAGGCACTCACCTTCCCGTTCGGGCCCTCCCCTCCAGAAACACTTCCAGCCTGCTCCTGAGGCGGGGTACAGGTCTCGGACAGGGGTTCTGTAGGGGTAGGGGACAGAAAGGGTTGACCCACTCCCTCCCGGAGAGACGGGGAAGACGTGTGTCTTCGATGCTGAGGGGGAGGAAGGGGCGGGGAATGAGAGTGAGAGTGAGCGTGAGTGGGTTGTGTCGGGGGGGCAGGATGCTGGAAGGCTGACGTTGCCTTCACTCGCGTAATGCTACCCCCGGCCCCCTTTCCCTGATGCACACACGAGCTGCAAGCACAGCGGCAACAGCTTCCACCCTCACCCTCGCCACAGGTGCCTTCAGATGTCGAACTGTCAACATGACCGCTCGACGGTGCAGTCCCCCCCGTCTCCTCACCCCCCGTGCTGCAACCCGTCTCCATCCCACTCCCCGCATTTGCGTTTGCGTTCGCCTGCTGCTGCCACCCCTTCCTTGCCCGATGCTTCAATGGAGGATCGGAGGACGCCATCTGGCTTGCTCCTGGACTGCCGGGGGGAGGAACCATCGGTTGAAGAGACGGCACTGCTTCGGCGGGTGACCCCTGCGGATCGGGAAGAGAAAGACGAGACGGGTAAGCTTCCCCCCCCCCCAGTGCAGGCCTCGGCGGGGAGGCACACTGTGGCGTTCCTCCCTGCTGCTGCTGACCATGGAAGACTGCTGCCATATTCAAAGAGGGGCTGACAGTCTTCTTGTACAAAGAGGAGGAACGCGGGGAGGCAAGCTCGGACGGATGCGCAATCGTCCTGTGTCTCTGTCTTTCGTCGTCAGAGGACGAAGAGAAATCTGTGAGCCCCCCCCCCCCGTACCGATCTACCCCCCCCCTTTTTGTGGATGATGTGGAAGGAGACGTCTGGTGCTGCTGCTGAGAAAACCTCGGCCGCCTTAGATGGCACTCGGAGCCGGACGACTCAACCTCCTGCAGCTGCCCGTGGTGCGTTGCGCGTCTGGGACCTTCGTCCCCACTGCTGTTGGAAGCGCCACTTTGTGAGCACTCCGCACGATTCGCTTGACACGCTACCACCAACCCACCCGCTACTGCTGAGATCGGGTGGGTGACAGAGACGCCCTGCGCATGTCCCTTCGCAGAGCTGACAGGAAGAACGGCCCCATCCGGATCCTTCTTCGTCTGGAGTTCCATCTCTCCATGAGCATATTTGCAGGTAGAGTCCTGACACTGCCCGCAGAGCCACTTGTAGCACAAGCGCGTCTGCAAAAGAGAAAGGAAACACGCAAGTGAAAATCAAACCGTACTGACTTACAAGCATGAGGACCAGCCTCGTGTCGGAGATTCGAACTCTCACCCCTCTGAAACCAGGCCCGGACGTTCTGTTGCCCATTGTTCGTGTTTCCTTCTGTCTCTTCTTCGAAAATGGTGGAGGGAGGGGCGCCGAGGTGTGGGAGTAGGGGGATAGAGGGGGGAGGGTCTTACTGAAATGGCTTACGTACCTTCTTCAAATCTGGTTTCTGACGCAGCTCTGAGATGTGGTGGGCGAATCGGCACTCTGCCCCTTTTGTACATTTGCCCTGGAGAGCGAACTTGCAAATGGTCGTCTGCACGAAAGAACAAAGACAGCCAAAGGAAGGGAGAACGCCTTGGTTCGGTGGGCAGAAATTAAAGGAGGAAGACACCACAACATGAGCGGATTCTTCCACAAAGAGCCAACGCCATTTCTCACAACCTCGAAGCAAGAAGGGTTGAGGACTTTGTGCACTGTACAGCCACATACACAAGCACAACCAGGAGTTCGAGGCTGCGCATAGCCGTACAGACAGACCTTGAAAAGCTTCCAGTCTCCAGATTCCCCCAATCCATCCTGTAAAAGTGATTCCTCCGCAATTCCCAGCATTCGCGCACGAGAGAGGAGCTCATCCTTCCGCAACGCCCGTGCAGCCTCTCGATCGCTCTTTGCATCTGCCTTCTCCACTATTTTCAATTGCTTCACCTGCTGCTGGCTTGAACTGCTGCTACTCACACCGTGGGACGGTGGGAGAGCGGTTGCCATGGTGGTTGGTTGGGTAGTAAAAGAAAAACGTTCTCAGACCAACTGTAAGGAAACCTCGTTTCTGAGGCTCACTGTCGCGAGGCAACAAAGAACATACCACAGAGACATGGAGCTCCCATCTCACTGCCTCATTCACGAAGCTAAATCAGTCCGGCAAGACAGTCTCACCTCTTACAAACCAACGATCAATCGAAGTTTCTGCTTGCTTGCTACAGGTCCCCTTGAAAGTTTTTCTTCCTTTCAATTCCTCACGTCACACCTGAAAACATTACACCTTTTCTTACTTTCCGCCCTCACTTATTCTGCACAACAATGCTCCGCAGGGTTCTCCCTTTTCTGCCGAGAGGCGATCTGAGGAATTAAGAGTGTTGGAAGGATCGAAGCTGGTTCATGAAATTCGCCACCTGAATGGGCCTCTTCCAAAATTTTGCATATTTTTTTTCAACAAAAATAATTAGATCCTTGCCAAAAACACGGTCCAAATGGACCATTTTAGGGGCCCACGGAAAAAAATAGCATAACGTGACAACCGAGTTGTGCGCGCGCGCACGGTTCCACGCAATTTCTTCTCTTCTCTTTTTTTGCCTCCGCGCGCGTTCACGCCTCGGATGGCTCCTCAGAAACCGAGAGTGTGCTCCAATCTGTATTGCGAATTTACGGGTCTTTTTTTTGCCATGCAATTTATCTTTAATTAATCTGTACGTATCATCCGTATATATCGTTTTGATGTACAATACATAACGTGAGAATTCGAGCAGGATTTGTCGCTGTGCAGCTGCAGTTCGTCATAGGTGGGCTCAAAGCTGAGCATTCTGTTTGATGGGTTGAAAAGAGGCGCTCCAGGAAAAGCCTGGCAGAGGCTGCAGAACGGATTCCGCTAAATTTGGTATATGTGTATATATGTGAAGAGGCCGTCTCCATTGCTTTGTCTGTGGCTTCGACTTTCTCGTATTTCCCGAACAGGTATTGTGACCCTGAACAGGCAGCCTCATCATGCAGCCCCCAAGCCCTCAAAGAAAGACGCTGCATATAAAGCTCCCGGAAGAGGATGCAGAGGGGCAGGCAACAGAGGGCGGTCACGCTTCGAATCCTTCCCCACCCAGAGATGGAAGCGGACAAGGACAAGGACAGGGAAATCGTCATCCTACGCGGAGTCTCGGCGGTCCCCTGTCCTTTCTGCGGGGTTCATTCACCCCTCGACGCAATCGCCTGGCGGTAGAGGGACAGGGACAGGGGGCACCCCAAGACGGTCTGTCAGAGAGACCCACGCCAAACTCGGAGGCTTCATCCAGGCAGCCCTCTGGCGTCCTTCAAAGAAGAAGCTTTTGGGAAAACTCAAATCAGGGAGGCCAAGGACGCAGATGGAGAAACCTCTCCCGGATGCGAAGTGTTTTGTCGCAATTTCGACAGAACAATCTCAGGGGGTCATCGCAAGGGCGACTGCACAGCCCGGAACCGTCCCAAACTTCCTCTCCGAATGCGCCAAGAAAGACTTGGGTCGAGTTAGAGTTGAACCTCCTCTCCGAGCTCGGTGAGTCATGCAGCCATATTCTGTCTCTGCCGATACCTCGGGGGCGAGGGGAGAGGCTGCTCAAGCAAATAGCTACTTGCCTGCTCAATTCTTCCGTTTCCCTTAGAGCTTATTCGCTCGTTAGTTCATCAGTCCAGACCATCCGTCCACGAGACAGCTAGACAGATCCTAATCTGGTTCTCCGTCTTCCTTTCGTTTTCATGAAATCAGAGTCTACCAGGAGTCATTCACTGAACCACTAAATCAGCTCTGAAGCATTCAAGCAGCCACGCATTCGCCAGCAGGCACACAATTGATTTAATGTTCAGTCGATGCGTGCGTGTAGCCAGCCAGCCAATTTGGATTCGAACAAAGGGTCTCTCTGTCTGTCTATCTTCACGGAGCTTCTGGTTGGGTTCAATCGGATTCTTCACTTGCGTTTCTTTGGACGGATGAGTCAAAGAAAGCTTCGACAACACACAGCCATCCGTCGTCTGTCTGTCTGTTTGTTTGTCTGTCTGTCTGTCTGTTTGTGTGTCTACCTGTCTGTCTGTCTGTTTGTCTGTCTGTCTGTCTGTTTGTCTGTCTGTCTGTCTGTCTGTCTGTCTGTCTCCCTGCCTGCCTGTCTGTCTGTCTGTCTGTCTGACTCTCTCTGTCTGTCTGACTCTCTCTGTCTGTCTGTCTGTCTTTCTGTCTGTCCGTTTGTCTTTCTGTCTGTCTGTCTGTCTGTCTGTTTGTCTGTCTGTCTGTCTGTCTGTCTGTCTGTCTGTCTATCTGTCTGCCTGCCTGCCTGCCTGCCTGCCTGTCTGTCTGTACATATAGTCTGTCTGCCTGCCTGTCTGCCTGTCTGTCTGTCTGTCTGTCTGTCTGTACATATAGTCTGTCTGCCTGTCTGTCTGTGTCTGTCTGCCTGTCTGTCTGTCTGCCTGCCTGCCTGCCTGTCTGTCTGTCTGTCTGTTTGTGTGTCTACCTGTCTGTTTGGTGGGTTGATTGTGACTGCAGAGAGTCACAGAGCGGTGCGACGAATGAAGGCGCGGAGGTCCACGATCAGGCGACAGGCAAGGAGAGAGACCCAGTCGGTGGCCGTGCCTGCGGGAGAGGGTGTAGGGGGGGTGGGGGGGTTGAGGAGTGGCGTCCGAGGAGGGGAGACTGAGGAGGCGCCGACAGAGAGCGAGGAGGAGATCTCAGGCGACGAGCTGTCTGACGAGGGGACAGAGGAAGCTGGCGGGGGAGAGTCTGAAAAAGCAAAGAAAGGGGGTGCGTTCGCTGTGCTGTTTGGGGGGAATGAGGCTGAGGCTCTCAAGCAGCACCAACGACGATCGCTTCACCCAGGTGCTGCTGCAGGTGCAAAGCGTGCAGCAGAGGCAGGGGGGAGACGCGCTACAGCACAACCCCGGCAGGTTGGGTGGCGGGTGTCCACAGCGCAGCCGCCCGCAGGCAGAAGTCCCCTTGTGCCGCCTGGGGCGTCGACCCGCGTGAGTGTTTGTGAGAGTTCAGATTGGGAGGGAGTGGAGAGTGAGGGCGTGGCAGACCTCGGGGTGGGTGTGGAGGGAGAGGGGGGGGGCGACAGCGACAAGGAGGGGTGGGATGATGACGAGTTGGACGATGGGGAAGGGGAGGATGAGAATGGGGGGGAGGAGGATGGTCATCGACGAACGGTCTCGGAGGCAGCCGGCAACTCGCACTGGTTCACAATTCTAACGGACGGGCCGAAGAGGTTGCCGACTTTGTGTTTCGTCATCGCGGCCATCGCATTTGTGTTAGGTCTGTCTGTCCACCTGCGTGTCTGCCTGTACACATCTATCGATATGTCCATTCAATCATTGGATCTTTCATTCCATCATGTAGACAGATAGACAGACCGCAAGGAGTGACCGTACCTTGCCTGCCTTTCTGCCTGCGTGTTGTTGTTCTCTTTCTCCTCTTTCTTCTTCATTTTTTTTGCGAGGGCGTCCTCGACGAGAGAAAACAAAAAGAATCAAACAAAAGAGTGGGGAGGAGAAGAGCAGGAAGAAAAATGTGGAGAAAAAAAGGAATGAAGGCAGAAAGAAAGGACTGAAGGACGAAAGGGAGCGCGGGAAAAGGGAAGAAGAAAGCAACACAGATCGATAGAGAGAAAGAAAACAAAAAAAGGAAGAAAGAAAGAAGGCATGGCAAGGAGGCGTCTCCGCAAACCCCCCCTCCGCACATCACATGTTCTCACGTCTCCCCGTATGCATTTGCATAAATGAATGACCCTTCCTTCCACCAATGCACCCACCCACGCCGCATCCATGCATGCATCCACGCATGCATGCAGGTGTGTTGATCATGATGTTTTCTTCCAGTGCCCACATGACCTGTAAGACCTACCGCCTGAAGGACACCTCTGTGACTTTCGAGACGCACAGACGCCTCAAGGCGCCTGTACTCATCTATTACAGGATTCGAAATTTCCTTCAGGTCAGTCAGTCAAGCATCTGTTCCAGAACCGGAGAAAGACTTTTCGCAGGCAGTTGTGCACAAAGTATGAGGCAGCATGAAGAATCACACAAGACCGAATCCACCTAGTTGCGTTCGCAAGAAGAGAAAGAGATCAAAAGAAGAGAAAAAGAGCGGAATGAATTCTCACTCACCAGGACACAAGAGCTGACGGGACACGAAGACTGCAGAAGTGGAATGAGGGAAAGGAACATGAAAGCAGTTCAGATTAAAAAAGCACATACGAAGTTTCCTGTATTAGATTTCAAGATGGAGACAGCATCAACACAGACAGACAGACAGACAGAGAGACAGAGAGACAGAGAGAGAGACCATCAGGGAACGAAACAAGTTGACGGAAGCAAAGTGTTTTTGTCCTCTCCAGTGCCTCCGGTGTCCTCTCTCTCTGTGCCTTCGCTTCATTCCATCCCCACCCAGGGAGGCTCTCCTTCTCTCCTTCGCACTCCCCTTCTCTCCTTCGCACTCCCCTTCTCTCCTTTGCGCTCCACCCATTTGCAAGCGAGCAGGGCTTGAAGCGAAAGCCTCCATCATATTCGAATCTTCTTCGCGTCTTTTCTTTTTGCGAAATAAAATGAAAAGAAATGAACGAACAACTGGGTGAGTCTGCTGCAGGCCTCCAAAGGATTTGTGATGTCCAGACCTTCTTACGCGTTTGGGCCAATGAACTCGTGCTCTGGTGGGCTTTCTTTCTTTCTTTCTTTCTTTCTTCAGTTACTTGTTTGTTTGTCTCCCATAAACTCGTGCTCTGGCGGGCTTCTTTCTTTTTTTAGTTATTTGTTTGTCTGTCTCTGATAAACGCGTGCTCCGGTGGGCATCATTTAGTTATTCATCTCTTTTCGATGACCTCTCGTTCGGTTGGGAGGGATGAAGGGGGGATGTGTGGCAGTGTCTGTGCCTGCCTCGTATACTGAATTCAACTCCTTTTTTTTGTCTCCGGCTTTTCTTCAAACACCTTTTTCGCTTATCCACTTCTTCCCCATCAGACTGTCATGCGGACTTTCTTTCTGGATGATCCTCTTCCGCAGGGCTTTTTTGTCTGTGCAGGGAGCGTGAGAGAAAAGAGAACCCTTTGCTTGCATGGGCATGAGGCTTTGAAAGATGCCACATAGCTATCTGCCTGCCTGCCTGCCTTCCTACCGTGTGTGGTAGGTTGTGTCTCTGTCTTTCTGTATTCTGGGGAAGAGAAGAGAACGACATCGTCTCTTCAAGGAATGTTCCTTCGCTGGTGTATATCAAAAGAGAAACGGAACGGGTCACCTAACTGTCTGCAGATTCCTTTTTGGATGCACCAACCTCATTCTTGCTATCTCCTTTGGACTTTCTTCTTGGTTTCTGTTTTTTTGTTTTTGTTGTCCTTCCTCTTATGCAGATGCGTGCTTTGTCCGTGAAGAGCGGAAGTCTCTTCTCTGTCGGAGTGACGTACCCGATTTGAGACGCCATCTGGAGGGGGACAGGAGACTCAAGCCGTGCGGTATCGGGGCTTTGACGGTATTCAATGACAAGTAAGTTAAGTAAGTTGGTGTGTGTTTCACCATGCGGCACCTCCTAAAAGGATAGCACGCAAGTATTGGGTGTGAGAGGGAATGAAGAAATGGAGGCAGGGACATAGAATAAAAGTCAGAAACAGAAGGAAAGAAGGCAGGCAGGCAGGCAGTAAGATGCTTTCTTTCTTTATTTCTTCCTTCATTTTTTACTCCTCTAATTAGTTTGATCCTGCTTCCGTCACTTCTCTTCATTCTTCTTTTGATCCTCGCATTTTCATTGGTCTGCACATCTTTTGTGATCTGCCTCCAATGAATCATCTGAAAGCCTTTTGTGATCTGCCTCCAATCAATCATCTGAAAGCCTTTTGTGATCTGCCTCCAATGAATCATCTGAAAGCCTTTTGTGATCTGCCTCCAATCAATCATCTGAAAGCCTTTTGTGATCTGCCTCCAATCAATCATCTGAAAGCCTTTTGTGATCTGCCTCCAAAGAATCATCTGAAAGCCTTTTGTGATCTGCCTCCAATGAATCATCTGAAAGCCTTTTGTGATCTGCCTCCAATCAATCATCTGAAAGCCTTTTGTGATCTGCCTCCAATCAATCATATGAAAGCCTTTTGTGATCTGCCTCCAATGAATCATCTGAAAGCCTTTTGTGATCTGCCTCCAATCAATCATCTGAAAGCCTTTTGTGATCTGCCTCCAATCAATCATCTGAAAGCCAAGAGAGTCGGGACGTCTTTTCCTCTCAGACCCCTCCACCTTCATTCCCTTTCCCTTCCTTTTCTTTTCTTTCCTTTCCTTTCCCTTCCCTTCGTCCTTTTCATTGCAGGTATGAGTTGTTCCGCATAAAATCCAAGAGACCCGGCAGGAATGGAAGAGGAAAAGGACGCCCACTCCTTCCCCCTCCCCATCACCGTCATTCGTCGAAAGAAGAAGGCGACATTCCGAGTGGATTTCAATACTTTCCAATCAACACCCAGGGCATCATGACGGAAGCAGACGGACACATACAGAAACTACTCATAAAAAACAACCCTCCGCCCCCTCCCCCCCCTCCCCCCCACCGTGGGGATTTTACGCCCGTCTCGGTTCTGAGAAAAACACCAAGCGCTGTTGTCGAGAAAACTGAACGAGGAGGAGATTCTGATGATGGACAGCAGGTCCTCCATTCTTACGGAGAAAAGGAGGAAATGCACAATCATCATCCAGGCGGTTTCTTGGACGAAAGGGAAGTTGCGTCCTTCAATTCCACCACCCGGATGGTTCCAGAACTCGACGCAGCAGTAGATGGCCACGGTGAAGCACACCAAAGCCCTTCTCTCACCTCCCCAGACTCCCATCGAGGCTTCTGTACTGTCCCGCCGCGTCCGAAACGCCCGTCTCTGAATAAAAAGAAAAAGAGGAATTCCTGGGGTCCTTTTCTCTTCGATGGGGAGGGCGAAGACGAAGATGACGACGAGGACGAAGAACAAACCCCTTCCCAGACGATTCCCTCGTCTTCCACCGTCCAAACTATTCGAAGGAAACGAAAACTGTTGAGAAGATCTGCCCCCCCAGAGGACTCAAAACAGAAAGACAAAACTTCCTTGTCTTCTCCCTCTCCTTCTTTCTCTTTTTTTTCATTTTTTTCGACGTCATTCTCTGAACTTCTCGAGGACGGTCTGAAGGTAGCCGACGATTTTTTGATTCGGGGCCCCAGAGAGAATTGCGATGACAGAGACGGCACTGACCGTAGCTACCACGAGATAGAGCCCTGGTGGGACATGGGGGACGAGAGACTTGTCACCTGGTGGCGTCCCAAGGTTGGGCGGGCCTTCCTGAATCTGTACGGCACTGTGGAGGAGGACCTAGAACCGGGAACTTACGAAATCAGATTGACCTCCAACAGTCAGCCAGTTAGGCAGTTAGAGCAGGCAGGCAGGCTGCTAGTCAGGAAGTCAGTAAATAGCTGAAGTAAATCAGATGGTTTGTGTCTGAGTGCGTTCTCAGAAAACAGTCTCTGCGTGCCGTTTTTATCAACAATTGTTTTGGCTTGCGCCTGTGTGCAAGCATTTGTGCGCGTCCGTGAAAATATGATTGCGCACGTGTTTTACTGCATGGTGCTGAACCTTTTTTCTCGAGGGTGTGCGATGAGGTCTTCAGAGAGAGAGAGAGAGAGAGAGAGAGAGAGTCACCCCTCAAGGTGGGCGTCAGAAGCCAGGAGGAAAACGTGCGGATGCGTACACAGGCCGCCTTTCTATTTGTATCTGAGTAAATCGTGTTGTTTCACCTCCAATGGTGTGGGCTCTCTCTCTCTGTCTCTGTCTGAGTGCAGCGTACCCCATAAAGTTGTGGGCCAGTAGAGGGGAGAAAGCAGTGTGCATCGGGAGAACGACCCTCATGGGGGGGCGGCACTTTGGACTTGGCGCGATCTGCTTTGGTTTGAGTGAGTCGATTTTTTCTTTGGCATTGAGTGCGTCTCTCTGTTTTTCAGCCTGCGTGCGTCTCTGAGTTTGCTTATCGTTAGGGGGCAATGGAAGAAAGTGAATGATCGATGATAAGGAAGGTGACGTGGCAGATGTCATGGAGAGCATCACACGGAACTGATGATATGCTTGCACCCCCGTCCTGATCTGGCTTTCTTGTCTGTTTGCATGTCTTTGAAAGAGACACCAATGACATGTCTTTGAAGACGTGGGTCTCTCACTCGCAACTTTGGAGAGAGGAGAGGCGTCGCAAAATATATTCGATTGATTCTGCTGAATGATTGATGGTTTGTTTCCAGTAGGAAGGAACGCTTTGTGCCTTTGCCCACAATGTGGCAGTTTATCACTTCACAGAGGATCCGGATGCATCTGCATGATTGACGCACACACATGTACGTACGCACACGCGCGCATGCAGGTCTCTTCCTTGCGCTGATCGGGCTCTCATTCCACGGACTGAAAAATCGGAACGCCCAGCTGCCAACAAGTCAGTGAGTGAGTGCATGGGCTTCCCCCCTGCTCCCTCCCTCCATCCTCAGTTTCTTCCTGGCTTCCATTCTTCCTTCTTTCTTTCTTTGACTGCCTATGTCGCTCCTCGTTATCCCCCTCTTTCACTGATACCGTCTCTCTTAACTCCGTTTTCCTGTCTCTCTCTCCCTTTTTGCTTCTCCCGTCTCTCCGACCGACTTGGTTTCCCGATGCCTCTTTCAGCCCACTCATGGCACTCTCTGTTCTCTGCTCCTCATTTGCCTTCCTTCCTACAGTGTCGGCCACGCGGTTGCGCTCGTACATGAACAGGCTGACGGAACTGTCCATGAAGGCGCGAGAGCAGCAGAACCTCAGACAAAAGAAGCAACAACAGGTCGGTCGGTCGGTGCTCACACACATGCATGACCCTGAGACAGACAGAGAGAGAAAGAGAGAGAAAGAGAGAGAAAGAGATAGAGACCAGAGAGACAGACAGATAGATAGACATCGATCAAAGCTAAGAAAATTGTATATTTCTGTCACAACGGGAAACAGGTATTGAACCCCCGAATAAACGCCCAAATAGGTGCTGTGCATTGTAGAAAAACAGCAGCATCGCACTTCATGTATCTCGGTGTATTCAATATACCAGTTTTCGTCCGCTAAACTGCCTCTGCCAAAGCCGTCTTTCTGTCTGTCTGCAGGAAATGCGCAACGCGATGTATCAGGCCGCAGCGAGGCGAGCTGCGAGGTATCGGAGGCAGACCCGGATGGCGGCTTTGCGGGCCCAGCTCGCGGGCAGGCGCAATACCGCTTCACAGGTGGGCACCCCCAAAGTTTCTTTTTTTGCAGTGGATGGAAAGGAGGAAGAATGGGATTTTTTTTTTTTTTTGCACACCTGTGGCAACTAGGTTGGAGCTTGTCCAAGCGACTGGCGGGAGATCTCACGTGGTTCCCTGCCTGCAGGTTTTGTTGGCCTCTTTGCTCTCTGTCTCAGGCTCAATACCATCGCTTTTGCATATGTTTCTTGAGTAGCGGTGCGTTTTTGACTTTGTCTTTCACCGTGGTTAACGATAAAGAGCAATTTTTGCTTGGATTTCAAACTCCCGAGCAGCGTTTCGTCTCCTCTTTCAACGATCATTCGCTTTCTGCACTCCTCAGACGGTTGGTCATCAATGGCCATGAAATCAATCAATGCCTGCCTGCAGAGATGGCGCCCCAACCTGCCCACCCTGCTCTCGAACGAACCTGCCACCCTCCCCACCACACCAGGGGGACCCACGGGCACAGGCAGTGAAGTGACGGGCCTGTCTCAGAGCAGACTCGGACAGGGCCAGCAGACTATCATCACGGACACAGCAGCAGCAGCCTACGTGGCAGAACAGAGCGGCTCTCCTCCCCGCACCCCTGTGAATCTCGAGAGAGGTTTTGCCTTCGTGCCCCCCTCCCCGACGCCCTTCCAGTTGATGTCCGGAGAGTTTGGCGATGGGGCCCCTCATGCGTCAAGTTCCATCCCCAACCCGGGGGGCTCCGTGCGAACGCCTCGGGGCGCAGGGTCTGGTGCCGCACAGCCGTTGAGTCCCGTTCCGTTGCAGCCCATCTCTGATGCAAGAGCAGCAGAGTGCGAAAAGAAAGAAGAAGGGCGTTAGAAACTATATCTCTGTGTACGAATTCATTTTATCCTTTATTTATCAGATTGATGATTCGTGTAATGTCCTACCGATATTACCCTAGTATATAATGAAAGTAATAAAAACATATAGCATCTTTGAAAGCTCGGCGCCGGCTAGAGGGAAAAAAAAAAAAAAGTAGACGATTTGGAGAGATCTTTTTTTTTTTGTTTTTATTTTTTTTTTTTATTATAGTGAGACCCTAAGTGAAACCTTACTTATCCGACTAGTTATTCTAGTACTTATGTCTAGACTCATGTTAAAAGTTCACTGGGAAGTTCAGTCCGGGCTTCGGCAGGGGTAAAAAGCTGGATGGTGAGTGACATAGAAGTAATTGGTTTTTGGACTTAGCCTAGTTTTTAGCATTTCACTTAGGTTTTTCCGACTCAACTTTTTCGTGAGGAAAAAAAAAAAAATAGACGATCTAGGGAGATCTTTTTTTTTTTTTCTCTAGCCGGCGCCTAGTTTGAAAGAAGCTTTAGATTGAAGAAGTTTCATTGTGATTATGAGAAATTGAGTTAATTATAGTAAAGACTCAGAGAATCATTATATTTAGGCAAATTTTTACTAAGCAATCTCTACCTCTGATAGAGTTGTTAAATACCGCATACCGGTCATAACCGGTCGTTTTTGACCCCCTAAATGACAGTATTCGGTATTTAAACTTACCGTTTCAACTTGAAGTATTTGAGCAATTATACATGAAAAAACATAAAATAATTAGTATATATAAAAAAATTGTTGATCAACGACTTTGATAAAGAATCACTTCCATCTGTAAACAATTACTAAGCAATCACTTCCATCTATTAGCCCATCTAATAAAAAAATTTGAATCAAGCCTATAATCAAGGGAAAATATAAGTATGATTGTTTCCATTTAAGCTTAAAGTATAATAATATTTAAGTATTATGATGGATACATTAATGTACATAGTCCATGCCCGGTGTACCCAGTGGCTCCCCACCTAGACATGTCACAGCAAAAAAAAAAAAAAAGAAAAAAAGTCTCTACAAAAATAAGTTATCGATCTACTTTTCTTTTTTTTTTTTTCTTGGCCTGCAACACTTTACAACACTTGTGTAACACCCGTACAACAGCTAAACAACAGTTGTTTTAGACAAAAAAAAAATATCTGACAAAGAGAGTTATTTACTTTTTTTTTTTTCTATGATACCCCTAGCTCCCCATAGCTCCCCACCTGCCTCTGTCGCTCTTTCATGCAGGGTGGTGCTTGCATTGTGACTGGATCCCTGGCTGGATCCTCCAGTGAGTACTCTAGGCCACTCAGTCTATTCAGACCTCCGTCAACTCTAGCGTCAACCTCTAGGTCAAAGTCCTAATCATTGTTTCAAGTATATATTTATCCAGATCTTTGTTTGAACAGAAGTTGAAATAACTACACAGCTACTTAGCTAGCTTAGCTTAGTTACTTAGTGATTGAATTATTTTGAATATTTCAATTATATTTGTATATATCATGTGTGCTTACTATTATATTGAATGAATGAATGAATGGATAAATGAATGAATGAATGAATAAATAAATGAATGAATAACTAAGCCGGTGGAGCCGAGCTCCTGGCAGTCCATGTCATGCATGTCTTTGATTGAGCCTAGCTCTGAAGCGAGAGACTGTAGGCCAAAGCAAGACTCACTCAACAACTAAGGACGTGGTCTGTAATCTTAATCGATTTAGAGAATATACATTGGCAAGTAGAAGAAAGCGAATCGATCGTCAGGATTCAACACGGTGAACAAATTGAAAGACAAAGCTCCCAGATAGTTGTAACTACAACTTCTGGCTGCATTTGCAAGCACCTCCATAACAAGTCTCTTGCGTCTATCTCGCTCTCATCAGCTTCTTCTATACTCGAACCCGCTATTCGACGCAGTGTGGGACCTGTCCGCACATCGTCTGAGAATCTTCCCAGAGACTCAGTATTAGACTGCAGCTTTCCCCTTACAGCGGACCATCGGGGACACACTAACAATCTGTGAAATAGATCGTCGACCTTCCTCCCTTTCACACATGAGGGCTCCCTGCAAAAGGTTTCAAGTATATTTTGTAACGTAATTTTTTGTTGTTGAAAGCTAGTTGAAACCTAGGTTGAAACATGAAAACAGTCAGGCTGTATCATACCCAGTAGCATACCTACAACTACAAAATAGGTTTACACGACAACTTGAAGCTTTGATGATCCTTCATGCCAAGTGAGACGTTTTTCAAGCTACTCGATCAACTACAAGATCGACCCGCCAACTGATCGAATCTGAGTGCAGTGACTGCACGCCTAATACAGGCAGAAAGAGCATACACGAAAGGGCACGCACCCTTCAGCACCCTTTCACACCCGACAAGCTAGCCGACAAGACAGACAGCTCGAACTTCAGGAAAGCATGCAAGGTATGGCTGCAGAGATGCAGACACATGGGTGGAGTACCCGCTAGACACTTCACTACTACTCGAGGGAGCACATCTTTCCTTCATTCACTATCTTTCATTTGAATTTTCTCGTCTGTCTGGGTTTCCACTTCTCTCTTCAATGATTCTTGCGGTGCTCGCTTTTGTCTCATCGCCCCGCGCGTTCCTTTCCTACTCCAACCGGAATTCTTTTTTCATCCCTTCAAAACCTCCGTCCTCGTCCTCTTCTTTTCCTTCCTTCACAAATCATGCACTTGAATTTCTCACTTTGCTGCACCCGCTCGCAGAGTAATTCATTCTTGGTCAAGCTTTTCTCTAACGTTTCTCGATCTTCTCATTCGTCCAGTTTATGGCACGCTCTGTGAGAGAAGTTCTTTCTCAACTTCAATTATTCCTTCGAACTGCACCGCCCCCATGGCCCCCCCATGCAACTGTAGTCGACCCATCCCCTGTTTGCATTCTTGTTTCCATTCTTTTTTCCCCTGCCTGTATGTGTGTGGCCGGACGTCCTTTCGTGCATGTCGCGCTGCAGTAACACACACCATCTGTTCGGCGTCTCTGCAAATTAGGTAGCGCGATTGCCCTTCTTTCATTTCCACGCGTTGAGAGGGCTTGAATCCTGCCGAAGAGTACTATTCCTTCCCTGATAGAATGAGCCATAGATAGAGGGAGGGTGCATGTGCCGGGCTTGATGCATGGTCGCCGCCTCGTTCCCGATTCTCTGAGACACGACCCTCGATTTACTTTTCTCGGGCTGGAGAAAATAGACAGATCTCTGTTCTCGTTCGTCCGTGCATGCACTCTCAGTTTCTCTTAAGTGCGGCTCTGGGGTACAACACGAAGGGAGAAAGGAAGAGCGACGCGGACTACGTCAGAAGAAGAGACCAGAGAGAAGAAAGGAGAAGAAATGAGCAACAAATCCTCTTTGCAGCAGCAATCATCATGCGTACGTGTTTTTCCATTTCATGCTGATGAAGATTCAAGACGTCATTCTGAGCACAGGGACGGTGTTTCTGTTTTCACAGTTTAATTGATCTACGTTCCTTCCTTTCCTCCCTTTCATGTAGGCAGCCATGATTGCATGGAAAGAAACGAAACGAACGAGGAGGCTGTCACAGAAACGTAGGAAGAATTTTCCCACCACTGAGTCGAGTCACTGCCCCCCGTTAGAAGGAGAGTCCGAGCTGCAGGCCAAAGTAGGCATGCAGAAAGAGAAGCACCATGATTCCAGAACCCAAGAAGGCATGAGCCGTGCGTGCGGCGTCGCCCCCCTTCTCGAAGAAAAGCGGCAGAGCAGCCTGCACAGCCAGAAGAGAAAGCCCCAGAGCTGCCGTGACGGCATGGGGGGATTCCAAAAGAGTTTGTCCCTGTGTTTTCAGCAGCACCAGGCCGCCCTGCCCCCCAAGGAGGAAAAAGAAAAACGCCCCCCCCATCAGTTTCGGATGCAGACTCGCTGCCGTCTCTCCAACTGTCAGGGCGGACTGGAATTCTGGCTCGCCTTTTCTCATCTTCCAACCGAGAAACGTTCCAACCACGCACATCGTCGAAAGGACTGTGAACATCGCTGCAGGCAAGAAGATTAAAAGAAGATGAGCTGTGAATATTCTTGGGTGCATGTGATTTTCCAGACTGCGAACATTGCTGCACGGGCAAAAATAAAAAAAGGCATTGTCAGTCAAAACGAAACGACATCACTATTTCTTGACGAAAGCAAGAGACGCACTATACGTTCTCTCTCAAGTAGACAGGCCCACACTGACCGGCGCCGTGGCCCCAGTGAAGCAGGAAGTCAGGCACCAGGCCCGCGTCGACTGCCTGTTGGAAGGCGGGGACCCAGAGGTCCACGTAGTTGTTCACAGGTTGGTCAGCAGCCTCAAAGAGGGGGAGGGTCATGGAGAGTGTGGAACGAGGAGACGCCTTCGGCTTAGAGCGCAATAGGGATGCGGTCGCTGACTTTGAGGACCGCAGGGGGAGAGAGACGGATTGGGATGACTGTAGGTGAAAGGCATTTGCCAGATAGGCAAGGCCGAGGAAGGAGACGAAGGAAAGACAACTGCGCATGGTTTCGTGTTTGGTGACTGCTCGGACTTACAATTTGACGTACAACCTTGGGAGGAGACGGCTGTCCGTTGGTTGACTGACTCTTGATCTGTCTTTGACAGAAACTCCACACTTCAGTTTCACTACCTGCCACACGGCCTTATCAATGAATCTATGCTTGAACGTCTATACAGGTTCTGAGGGGAACTTTTGTTTTGTTGGTGGACACATGTGCATGGTACGTGTTCGTGGAGAGGCTCACTAAACTCTGGAGACAGACGCCAGATCGCCGAAGTGCCTGCATGCGCGCGCCGGCCCCATGCACTGCGCGGGAGGGGCACGCCGGGGCCCCTCTGAAATCCCGTCTACGTCCGTCGAAGAAGAAGACAGCAGAAACGTACATCCGACGTCAGACGTGAGGTCAGAGACAGATCTTGACCATCAATTTATCGACGCTTCGAAACTGGTGCGATTGGGGCAGTTCGACGAACAAGAGATACACTGAAAGAAGAAAGTGGACACATCAAGAATTTAAAGGAGACGGCAATGCTGCTGGCCAAATCTGCAGACTTTTGTCTGGAACACAGCACATCCGTCGGTCTGGTCACTGCCGGACGTTTCGATGGTGTGAGCTTATCGCTTGCTGCGGTTTCAAAGGGGTCTGGGGGGGCTGTGGTGGTTGTTTTTGACCCCCCGGTTCTCTCTTCGTCGTCTTCCGGGGAGGCGGGGGGAGGTGGAGAAGTGCTCCGATTGATTGAACTGGGCAGGCGGGCATCGCTGGTATCTTCAGTTGCACTGGACCCCTCCAGGCCCTCGAAAGACTTTTTGATTGTGGGTACGTTGACAGGGGTGTCTGTACTGGATATTGGGCGTGGAGGGCCGACATCTGGGGCTGTGGAACAAGAGGGAGGCGGTGAGGGGGCGGGAGAGGAAATTTTCTTTGCCGAGACTGGTCAGAGAGCCACGTGTATCTTTCGGAACGAAACTTCGGGGTCTGGCACGCCACTGGTGCTCGTCGGTATGTCGCATGTGTGTGTTTGCTGCATGTACGTTGTGCACGGTGTGTATGTACACAAACATGAATGGAGCATGAGTCTGGCCGTCCTCCTTCTCCTGTCTGTCCTTCACCGTGAATTTTGGCGTCCGTCTGTCCTGGTCTTTTCTGTGAAGCAGCGAACGGGGGTACAAAGGTTGATGGCGGCAACAGTGATTTGGGGTTCACAATCAAACCGCCTAGGCCGTCACTGGATGACTGTGCCCCCCCCTCCACCCCCCGCGCGCGCGTGTGTGTGTGTGTGTGTGTGTGGTGTGTGAGTGAGTGAGTGAGTGAGTGAGTGAGTGAGTGCAGGAGGAGATGCTGGGGGTCTTTTTGGGTTTGACTTTGAGGGCCGTGAGTCTGTCTGGGTTGGGGGAGCCTTCGCAGGGGACCGGGGGGGCATATCTGGGATGGGATTTGCGGATGTGGACGGAGACGGCCGACAGGAACTGATACTCGGTGAGTCCTTTTGGTTGGGAGGGACAAGGAAGAGACGTGTGACAGCTCATCATCATGATCCGGGCTCAGATGGATGGATGGATCCATCATGCCTGGGTTCCTCACTGGTTGGCTGAAAAGAGAGAGTACGGAAGGGTGTGTGGTGCTTCTGCAGCACTATCTGTCTGACTGTTTGGCCCTTCTGTCTTTCCCTTCTCTCTGATGTTTTGATGTTTTCTCTCTCTTTGATTTTTTTTATATCCATTGATCCATTCATTCATTCATTCATTCACACATTCCTTCCTTCCTTCCTTCCTTCCTTCCTGAACCTCTGAATGAACATGCAGGGCGGCGTGCGGGTGTGGTGGAGGCCCTCCGGTCCGACGGTTCTGTTTCCAAAGGGAGTAGGCCTGTGGGGAGTCCCGTCATTTCCCTTCGGGCGCTGGCATCTGAGTGAGTACCCGGGGGTTCTTTCTCCTCGCTTTCGTTTCGGGAATGTTTTGTTTTCTTCGACTCTCTGGTTCTCCTTTTATACTTCTTCGTCCGTTTCTGTCTGCATGAACCTCTCGCCTCATTTCTTTCGTCGGCCGTTGGCGTTTGCACGCGTGAGTGTGGGCGGGTGTGTGCCCGCGTGCCCGTCTGTGTTTTCGCTCGTTCACGTAGATGTGTGCGTGTGCGTGTGCGCGTATGTGTGTGCATATGTGTGTTGCGTGCAGGGCTCCGGATGACCGTGCTTTGATCGCGTACGGGTGTGAGGATGGGAGCATTGGCGGGTTGTTGAGTCCGCCTCCCTTCGGTGCGGGTGGGTGGGTGTTCAAGAGGCGTGGAAGGGGCGGTGGCGGCGGCGCGGTGGTTACTTCTTTGAGCCTGGGAAGATTGGGGTTGGGGTCTGAGGTCGTGTGTGGAGTCGCTGTGGGGTGGAGCGACGGACGAGTGGAAGTGCGGAGAGGCCGAGACGGCGCTGTGGTGTTCTCAGAGGGGGCAGAGAGAGGTGCCACTGCCAGGGGTGCTGTTTGCTGGATTGATCTCGTGGAGGACTTCAGGGGTGATGGGTCCAAAATGGTCCTCGCTGTATATGCAAATGTGAGTGGGCAGAGAGAGAGAGACAGAGAGACTGCATGTGTAGGATATGTTGAAGGAAGATGACGCATAGTCTTGCATGACACCGGTGGCGGTGCAAGAAGGAGGAATCCATGACGGAGTCTGTTTTTGCACTTCTTTTTTGTTTGTCTCTGTCGGCTTCGTTTGTCTGCGTCTCTGTTCCTTGGCAAGCTTTTGCGTGAATGGGGAAAGAAGGAGCATTTCCCTCCCGCCGTTTTCCTCGAGGAGCTTTTGTGTGATTCTCTTACTCTTTGTTTTTCTTCCGTTTGTCTGCCTCCCTTGATTCGTTCAGGGTGACGTCCTTGGCTGGTCCCCCTCTTTCTCGGCTGGATCAGAAGGAAGCTCACAGGCTGCAGGGGGTCAGTCTGTCTGTCTGTCTGTCTGTCTGTCTGTATTTGTGTGTGTCTAGGCGTTTGTGTGTCTATGCGTGTATGTCTCTCTCTCCCCCCCCCCTCCCTCCCTCTGTGTGTGTGTGTGTGTGAGAGAGAGAGAGAGAGAGAGAGTCCGCCTCTTCCTGCGTGCGTTGAGTGTGAAATTGTGTCCCAGCCTCTGCCTCTGTGTACCTGCACTTCATCTTGGTGTTGCAGCTGTGAGTGCATCTGGGAGCCTTCCCTCCCCTCTGCCGCCCAAACTGTCTCCCGTCTCCCCCAGTGGCCCCCTCCCCCCACTTGGACCCTCCCTAGCGCCTCTGCTGGCTGGAGGGCCTCGGGGGAACCTGCGCCCATCTTTGGCCTCGGGGGGGGGTGATCCGTTGGCGCTCAAATTTGCTCAGCTGCTGGTGGAGAGACGGGAGTTGGAGAAGCAGCTGAGCGAGTTCAGGGAGGCGGCAGCAGGAGGAGCGGGAATGGCCACGGCTGACGGGTCGCTGCCTGTCTCTGTTCAGCCTCCGGGAGCTCTGCCGGGAGGGACAAGGGTTCGGGTTTCTCTGGAGAGTTTCCCTGAGGGAGGGGGGGGGCAGACAGGGGGGGAGAGAAGAAAGAGCGAGGTCAGAGCGATTGCAGAGGACCAGAGAGGAATGAAAAGGGACCCTCTTTTTTGCTTCTTCTTCTCGCGTTATAATGGATTAATGAGCTTCTCTCTGAAGTTTTCTCGGTATTTGCCTTTTCTATTTTTCTCATGTTCCTCCCTTCGCTTCTCTTTCTCTTCTTGAGTGGCTCCTCTGTAGGCAGCGATGGTTCTCGTGGCTTTCCTTCTATTTTCTGTTTTGTTGCACAAGTCTTTGCAGCATGCATCCGATTTCTTTTTTTCTCTCTCTTGTGTCCCTCCTGCTGTCCAACTTTTGGCATAATATGTGTTTACAAGAACTCTATGTGTGTGCATGTGTGTGTGTGTACGTGTAGATATGTGATCGTCCTTTTCTGTTGCTTCCTCTATTCTTCATGCAGGATAAGTCGCCGTCTCTCTCCCGTGCCCTCTGGGTCCCCCCTACAGCATCCACCAGCTCCGTTTCGCCTTCCCCTTCTTTCTCCTCTGCCTCTTCTCCATCCCAATCAAGTCGGCTCTTTCTTGTGACTGAACTTTTGGAGAGTCCCCAATCCGTCAAAGAACCGAAAAGCCAGTCGTCGGCGTCTCGTTTGGGCAGTCTTGACGTTGTGTGGGCCGCCTCCTTTTGTGGCACGCCGATTTTTTCAAGCCAGGCACAGCAGAGTCAGAAAACAAAGGAGACAGAGGGGAAGGACGGGAAAAAAAGCGATGCGTCGGTCTGCGTCACACGATCGAAGAATGGTTTGAAAGTGTCGATGCCCCTGTTTGCGCCTGAGAAATGTCCAAGGGAGGGGACGGAGGTTCGTGTGAGGGTGCGAGCAGTTGTGAGAACAGGCGATGGCGCGGTGGGGGGGGAACACTCGTCTGGAAGAGAGGAGACTTCTAGGGTGGCTCATCTCTTCGAGGTCTGTTGGTTGGACTGTCTCTCGAGCTCCATCTCTCTAGGGGCCTGTCCATGTGTCCCTGTCTCTGTCTCTCTGCCTGCCTGCCTGCCTGTATTTTTTTGTTTGTGAACAAAAAGGAAGAAAACAAGCCAAAGGAGTCAAATAGTCTGCGCCTGCGTGTGTCTGTCTTGTCTTATCTGTTGTTTGTGAAAAAAAGAAGTGATACACTTTTTCTGTTTACGTGTGAGTATAGAGCACGACAGGAAAGACAAGAAAGAACACATTGTCTGTCACTCTGTCTGACTGTACGCACGTACAAATACATTTATGTGTTTATGCGTGTATGTACCAGCGAACGTGGCGGGGTGTCTGTTGAGAACAAGAACGGGGCTCTCTGTTCTCTTCAAGCTTGTAAAATGCTGTCCGAGCCTCGACCTCCTTTTCTTTTCTTTTGTTCTCAGACAGGCAGATGCATTGATACACTTTCCTCTTTCCTCTTTTCTCTTTTCTCTTTCTTCTTTTCCTTTGCCTTATGTTTCCGTGCAGTCCGAACTCCGGCTTCCGCCGTTTTGGTGGATGTGCCCGGCCTCAGCACTCACAGCATCCTCCGAACCAGAACAGGCAAGTCAAAGTATGTGAAACAAGAATCTGAATACAGTCCGAATCAGAAGAGTAAGATCTCGTCTTCTCTCTTTTCCTCTTGGCTGCCCCTCGTCTGTCTACAGACAGGAACAAGAAATGAAGCAGACAAGATCTCATTCCTCCCCTCCGACTGTTAGCTCGAATCCTGCAATTCTGACTTATCAGGGTAAAAAGGATTTCCGAGAATTTCATGACTCTAAGGGACTCACTGACGCATTGGGACCTAGAGTAAACTGAAGACAGACAAGAGAGACAGGGCCTTCTCGCTGGCCTTCTCTTCTGTTCTCTGGTGTTCTTTTCTGTTTCGCTACTTTTGTGTTTGAGTTCCGGGCGCTTTCTTTCCCTTCTCCCTCTCACCCTCCCCTCTCCTTTCTCTGCATGCAGGCTTCCTCCTCTCCGACGGCCTCCTCCTTCGTGTCCTTCAGTGCCATGCATGCGGCAGGACTCTCCGTCTCCTCCAGTCTTTCTGCGTGGATCTCGAGCTGTTTTCTCTCTGCTGGACCGGGGGCGGCGTCCTGCCAGTGGAGGTTTCTCTCCGTAGAAGCGGAAAGCGGCAGGAGGGCGGTGCAGACGCAAACGAGGGAAACGAGGGGGGCGGAAGGCCCCCGGGCATCGGGGGCATTTCGGAGGGGAAGTGGTGAGGCTGGTTGCATGGGTTCGGGTGCGGGAGGGCGGGGGGGAGAGGGGAGTTGTTGGAGGCATCTTTCTCTCTGTGGCTTCTGACGATTTGTGATCGCTCTCTGCATTTGGTTCTGCTTTCCGTATTTCAGAGATAAGTCTTTTCTTCACTTGTTCTATTTTTCGGCGTGGATGACTGCAGGTGGCTCTAGCGTGTCTTTCGTGTCTGCACAAGACAACACCAAACTGACCATCAGGGTCGTTGAGGACCACAAAGTCAACAGGGGGGGCGGAGGGGGAGAGACGGTGCGCATCGAGTGTGAAGACTTGTTTCTGATCGTGGGCGTTGTAAGGTCTTTGTGCAGGACTCTGAAGGTTGGTCGGATGGATGGATGGATGGATGCCTCTAGCTAGGCCTGGAGGGGGTCGTAATTCCTTCGATTGATTTGTTTTTGTTGTTCACCTTCATCTTCCTTCTCTCCCGATTTTCCCCTGCGAGTTCGTGTAGGCCTTTTTTGCTTTTGGGCTGTCTGTCTGAACCTAGACTTGCTCTCTCTCTTTCTCTCTCTCTCTCTATCTCTCTCTCTCTCTCTCTCTCTCTCTGTGTGTGTGTGTGTGTGTGTATGTGAGAGAGAGAGAGTGTTCGGGTATGAGTCTGTATGCGTGGAAACTGACGCAGTTATGTTTATGTGTGCATCAAGATGCATAAATGAAGGAAAGAATCAATGAGTGGAAATACAAGTACATGCAAGTATGGCGTATACATGCGTATGCAGGTCGACAGTCTGGAAAACCTTGAGACTTCGTTCCCCCTTGTGAGTCTCTTTCTTTCATCTGCATACCGGTTCTCTCTTGCTCTGTTTCTTTGTAGACATGAATTTAGAAGGCTCGTTGCTGCTATCTTCTTTTTCCTTTGATGGCTTCTTCGCGTGCGCGCTCGAGTGCGCTCAAAGCTTCCAGCAACAGCTCACCCCCTCCCTTTCTATGTTGATCACGTGTACATCCTGCAGGTGTCCTATTCTGTCCGACTCACAGGACGCACGTGAACGTCGTCTATGGAATACATGCATGGATGCAGGTCGTGCGACAAGCTGCTGAGCTTCTCTCGGAGGTGAGCTGCACTTACTTCTTTTTTTTCTCAGCTCATCCCTCTCACCGATTCGCTCCGTAATGGCTGATTCTGAATGGCCGGAAGATCCCACACATACGCACATGTACATTCATGGATTTTCAAAGGATAATTGTATCAACGATGAGATTCATTGGCCCATCCACAAGTGCAGGCGCAGGAAGAAGTTTGGTTCAGAGAAGCCTCCACATCATTTGCGCCGAAAAGAAAGTGCGATTATGCAGTAGCTGTATCGATGCGCACGATCGATTGCTTGGTTGTGGGTGCAGATGCAGGAGGGGTCCCGATTGGGAAAGCGTCTGCGCGCGGAATGCGCGGAGAATGCTGGAGTGGTCAGTAATGTACAAAAGCGGGGAAGGAAGCGTAAGTGACTGATACAACGAGTACTGCACCATGCGTCGGCAGGGAGAGATGGGCAAAACCTGACTGAGGAAAAGAAAAGGGGAAAACACTTCGCAGGTCGTCACTTTCTTCGCAGGCGCGTTGTTTTTTGACCCCGTTTTCCCTTTGCTCATTTTTCGCAGAAAGCGTTCACATGAGATAAACTGACAGAGGAGATGAAATTCGCAGAAGAAATTTTGAAGCCATACTCGGTGAAAATTCAGTCTCGGATCTGTTTGTTCCTCTTCCCCATGCTTCGATCATGGAACCAGCCGTCTTCGGACAGGATAGAAAAGGAAGGACGGAGATGCAGAAACAAGGAGACGGACAGGATAGAAAAGGAAGGACGGAGATGCAGAAACAAGGAGACGGAAAGTCCACTTAAGAAAGAAACCTTGAAGGACCTGCATCGCATCTCAGTTGGTTCACCCATTTGTGAATTTCTTTCTATGCTCGTTCGGTGCTGGACGGGATAGTGGACATTCGTTCTCTTCCTTGAGGGCCTCTTTCTAGGGTTTTCCGTTTTTCTTCTCTCTTCTGATCCAATGCTGAGATGATGTCTGGGTGCAGTTCGGCGCACCGAAATACAATGCGTGTGCCGATATAGATTATACGCTTGCATCCTTGATGTATGTGCCTGCGTGTCTGCCTACCTGTTTGCCTGCGTGTCTGCCTGCGTGTCTGTCTGCCTGCAGATGGACGCGTTGATGCAGAAAGCTGATGACTCTGCAAGCATAGGGGACTTGTCAGTGATCTCTCTTCTTTTGTCTCCGTCTCTCTCTCTGTTGATTTCTCGCCTCGGTTTCGTATGTGTGTGTGTGTGTGTGTGCGTGTGTGTGTATGAGTGTTGGCTTTCCCGTTCCTTCCTTTCAGTTTGCAAGGAAACTGTGCTCGACTCTCTTCGTTGGTTTTTTGAAATGGCTTTGATGTCTTCGTCGTGCTGCGCCCACTTGGAGCACTTGCTGTTCTCCTTTTGTGATCGATAGAGCAGAGTCTGAGAATTTGTTTCATCCGTCGCGGCCCTTTTCTCTCCTCTTCTCTTCTTTTCTCGGCAGTTGTCGATCAACTTTTGCAGCTTCTTAGAGTCGTTCCCAGAATTCCTTCCTTCCTTCCTCGTGTATTTCCCCCTCCCCCCCCTTCCTGCAGCCGTGCAACGCGGAGGGCCCACATTGACCTTCGTCAAAGCACTGAGCGCGTGATTGGTAGGTGGCAGGTTTTTAGGACGGTGGGTATGTCTGGGTGTCCGAGCTTCATCAATTATTCGTTGGTTTCGTCGTTTGGTCGGTTGAGAAAGGAGGCAAGCATAAAAATCCTCTTTCCCCTTTTCCTTTTGCATGTCCGGACATTCGTGCGTGCGACTTGCATTTTGCAATTCTTCTCTGTATGTTCTCCTCAGAGGATCATGACCGTTTGAGAGGGATTCTGGGATTGCGATGGGCCTACTGCACGTGTGTGCATCCATCCTTCTCTTCCGTGCATTCATTCAATTCGGCTGAGTCACATTTGCGCACGTCCAGAAAGAAGAAAAACACTCACTCACTCACTCACTCACTTACGCTTCTTTCCTTGACATCATTCATGTACTGCAATTCTTTCAGACGCGGTACGGAGGCGCGGAGTGACCTCAACGGAAATGCGAGAGAGAGGCATGAAGCTGGACTCACTCATTGCAGCTGCGGCAGATTTGAGAGGTACGTGAACTGCAAGACATGCAGTCGCGTTCTGGTTTGCTTCGTTGGTGTGATCTGGCACACACGCACACAGAGAGCTAACAGGAGTGCTTGAAGTTTTCGCTTGTTCTTTCTTTACTCACCCCTGCGTGGCTACTCGGCAGCTTTCGAAGCGTGCGGTTCGGACTTTGTCTTTTTTTTTTTTCTGCATGAGTTAGACTCCAGAAATCTCTCTTTCCGTTGCCTTCTCCGCATGTGCTCGGGTTTGTCTGTGGAGGCTTCTGGTGGTGTAGAATTTGGAATCTAATTCGTGTTCGTGACGGGGCGGTCACTGAATCCGAGTGCTGTCTGCAGCAGGTCAACGTAGGGGGTTCTGAAGGTGTACAGTACATGCGTAGACGGAGGATAGCCTTGCGTTATTATGACTATTTTCTTCTGTTCTGTATGGTTCTGATGCAGGCGGCCGGCAAAGGCAGCGGGTGATGGAGGAGTGCAGAAAAGCAAAAAAAACATTAGACGTTCGGACGCTTGTCAAGGTCGGCAGATTCTCTCTCTCTCTCTCTTTCTATCTCTCTCTCACACACACAGAGGGAGAGAGAGGGAGAGAGTCAAAGGCGTTTTTGTTTGAAGAGGCTCTCCGTCATTTTTTCCCATCTTTCTGTAAGGTGGGACCAGCTGCCCATGCATTTTCAAAAGCGGGTACGTTTGAGAAGATTTTTTTTCCGCACAGAAAACATTTGGGGTGATGATGATAATGAGTGGTGTTGTTTTCCCTTTTCCATGCAGGCGCTGCAACTGGGTGACCTTGTTTGATAACGCGGTTGGATCCTTGTCTCTATAAGATCGACTTTCATGCATTAAAGAGTGTCATTAAAGACCGTCTAGTGAACTGGAATGAATTGCTGGGCCCACTTTCAGAAATTTAATTGAAGTCATTACTTGGAATTACTTTGTATGCTTGATTGCTGATAACAAGTATGTGCATTAAGTTGTCAATTTTATGGTGTGCATCGTTCTTTGTTCTTTTTTGAGTAGTATTACTACTACGCTATAAGGTACCTTATCTAGTACCTTGTACTTAAGCTTATCAAACATATTGTTAAATACGAATTTATTATAAAAACGTATAACTAAACTGATTTTTCCTTAGATTTTTCTTTGAGTAATTCTTTGATCTATTATTTGGGTCTATTTACGTGTTTAGTCTAGCTCACTCTGAGTGTTTAGAATCAATTAAATTCAACTTTTAATTTACTTTATCTGTCAACTCTAGGCGTAGCTATAAGTTGTATTAATTTGCTGAATCTCAGACTTAATTAATCCAAAATCATCATTATTACACATTATTATCCTCATCAATAAGGCCTAATAAGGCCTAGTATCATATGATAGGGCTTTGTTACACATAGTTTTTTTTTTTTTATAAGCTGGGTTTTTATTCAGAAATAGTTAGTTTGAATTATTTTTTTTTTTTAAAAAAATATTATGTACGTTTTCCTATCCTCTATAATCCTATCTTAACCATTATCTGTTCTTATCGGTTCTGTATCCATCAACACACAAAAAAGCATAAAATGCTACACTTTTACGGCTGTCGGCTCCTGTTTTGACCCATCAGGCTCTGTTACATTGCTTTGCCCCTCCCCTGCCCCCTCCGCCATTAAAAGCCTTACAAGGCGCTGGTTATAGCGCTGGCCACCATAAAATACCAACCCCTCCCCCCCCCCTCCCCCGCCCTTTCGTTTCCGCAGCGCCACTACTGTATGCATGGCCCCGGAAAGCGAAGCGGGGGGCACTTACCAAACAATTCCCTGAGCCCACGCATGCATGCAGCTTTCGTAAAAAAAAAGGCCCCGGAAAGATCCCGCCCCAAATAGTCCAGAAAAGCGTGAACCCGCGTCGCCATGCGTGGGTGCGTCAGATGGGTGGCCCCGGAAAGCGATCTAAAAGGCTGAATTTGCGCTATGCGTACATCAGATAGGTTTTATATGCGGGTTTTTTTCTCGGGGGAGGGGGGATTCCACGATTTTTCCTATGGCCGGGGGGGGGAGGGGTGTAAGAGGTATACGGGGCTC